>CAUYUJ010021726.1:875000-877500 GCA_963575745.1 Prorocentrum cordatum | reverse complement strand
GAGCTCTCGACATCCTTATAGTAGTATTGGGAAGCGTGGTACTAGTAGTAGTAGTCGTAGTCGTAGTAGTAGTAATAGAAATAGTAGTAGTAGGAAAAGTAGTAGCAGCAGAACTAGTAGTAGTAGTAGTAGTTGTTGTAGTAGTAGTAGTAGTAGTAGTAGTAGTAGTAGAAGTAGTGGTAGTGGTAGTAGTAGTAGTAGTAGTAGTAGTAGTAGTAGTAGTAGTAGTAGTAGTAGTATTAGAAGTAGTAGTCGTAGTAGTAGCAGTCGGAGAAGTAGTAGTAGTAGTAGTAGTAGTAGTAGTACTAGTACTAGTACTAGTAGTAGTACTACTAGTAGGAGTGGTAGTATTAGTAGTAGTAGTAGTAGTAGTAGTAGTAGTAGTAGTAGTAGTAGTAGTACTAATAACAGTAGTAGTAGTAATAGTCGTCGTATTTGCAATTAGTAGTCGAAGTCGTAGTAGTAGGTAACAGTAGTAGTACTAGTAATAAAAAAATAGAAGCCGTAGTAGTAGTGGTATTGGTCGTGGTAATGGTATCCGTAGTAGTCGTAGAAATTGTATTCTTAGTAGTAGCAGTAGCGGCTGTACTTGTGATTGTAGTAATCGAAATAATAATAGTAATAGTTGTACTAATACTAGTAGTAGTAGTCGTAATGATAGTAGTGGTTGCACGTGTAATAGTAGTGGGCGCAAGAATGCGAATAGTAGTACTCAAACTGGATGAAGTAAGTATGAAACAACAGCAAAAACGAATATAACACATAGCAGTGCCAGTCGTAGTAGCTGTAAGAGTAGTTGTTGTTGGTCGGAGTGGTTAGTCGTAATCGGTGGTAGTTGGTAGGGTCAGAAGTCGTAGTAGTGGACGTAGATAGAAGCAACCGTAGTAGTAGTGGTAGAAGTAGTAGTAGTCGTAGTAGTAGTAGTAGAACTAGTAGTAGTGATAACAATCGGAGAAGTAGTACTAATAGTAGTAGTAGCAGAGGAAGTGATAGTATTGGTCGCAATCGTACTCGTAGTAATACTAATAATCGAAATAATATTAACCTGTAAAAACATAGTAATAGTAGGAGTCGTAATCGTAGCAGCGGCAGTACTCGCAGTAGTAGTAACAGTAGCGCTAGTAGTAGTAGTAGTAGTAGTAGTAGTAGCAGAAGTAGTAGAAGTAGTAGAAGTAGTAGTAGTGGTAGGCGTAGTAGTAGTAGTAGTAGTAGTAGTAGTAGTAGTAGTCGTAGTAGTAGTAGTAGTAGTAGTAGTAGTAGTAGTAGTAGTAGTAGAGGTAGTAGTAGTAGTAGTAGTAGTAGTAGTAGTAGTAGTAGTAGTGATAGTCGTAGTAGTAGTAGTAGTAGTAGCAGTAGTCGTAGTAGTCGCGACAGTAGTAGCAGTAATGGTAATGGTCCTTGTCGTAGTAGTACTAGTAGCAGTAGTAGTAGTAGTGGAAATTACAGTACCGGGAATGGGACCAGAACTAGTCATACTAGTAGTGGTGGTAGTAGTCGCAGTAGTAGTGGTAGTAATAGTAGTCGTAGTAGTAGTAATAGTAGTAGTAGTAGCACTGGCGCTGGTGGTCGTAGCAGTAGTAAAAATAATAATGGTAATGGCACTCGTGATAGAAGTAGCAATAATGGTGGTAGTCGTCAGGGTAGTAGTAGTAGTCGCAGTCGCCGTCGTAGTAGTAGTAGTAGTAGTGGTAGTAGTCGTAGTACTAACAGTAGAAGTAGTAGTAGCAGCAGTAGTAGCAAAAGTAATAGTAGTGGTATTCGTAGTAGTAGTAGTAGTCGTCGCAGTCGTAGTAGTAGCAGTAGTAGTAGTAATAGTGGCAGTGGTAGTGGTAGATGTAGTAACAAGAGTAGCAGTAGTAGCCGTAGAAGTAGTAGTAGTACTCATCGCAGTAGTCGTGGTAATAGAAATAGAAGTAGTAGTAGTACCCGTAGTAGCAGTAGTAGTAGTAGTAGTAGTAGTAGTAGTAGTCGCAACAGTCGTAATACTAGTAGTCGTACTAGTAGTGGTAGTAGCAGCAGCAGTAAAAGTAGTAGCGCGGTGGTTGTAGTGGTAGTACTAGTAGCGGTAGTAGAAGTAGCCGTAGCAGTAGTAGTGGTAGTAGCATTTGTAATATTATTAGTAGTCGTGGTAGTGATACTGGTAGTGGTAGTAGTAGGGGTGGCCGTAGAAGCAGTAGTATCAGTAGTAGTAGCAGTAGTAGTAGTAGTAGTAGCAGAAGAATTTGTAGTCGTAGTAGTAATCGTAGTAGTAGTAGTAGTAGTAGTAGCCGCCGTAGTAGTGAGAGTAGTAGTAGTGGTCGTAGTAGTACGGGTAATGGTAGCAGTCGTAGTAGTAGTAGTAGTAGTAGTAGTAGTAGTAGTAGTAGTACTAGCCGTCGTCGTAGTAGCGGTAGTAGTAGTATTAGTGGTAGCAGCAGTACTAGTAATAGGAACAGTAGTAGTCATACGAGTACTAGTGGTAGTAGTCGCAATAGTAGTGGTAGTAGTACTCGTAATAGTA
>CAUYUJ010021726.1:867500-872500 GCA_963575745.1 Prorocentrum cordatum | reverse complement strand
AGTAGTTGTAGTAGTAGTAGTGGTAGTATAAGTAGTAATGGTAGCCGGCGGAAAAGTAGTATAAGTAGTAGCAGTAGGAGTAGTAGTCGCAATAATAGTAGCAGTAGTAGTAGTAGTGATCGTAGCAGTCGTATTAGTCAAAATAATAGTAATAGTAGTCGTCGCGGTAATAGCAGCAGTTAGAGGGGTAGTAGCAAAAGTAATAATGCAATTAGTAAAAGTGGTGGTAGCAGTAGTAGTAATAGTAGTAGTAGTAGTAAGAGTAGTAGTAGTCGTAGTAGTAGTAGTAGTAGTAGTAGTCGTAGTAGTAGCCGTCGTCGTTGTAGTAGTAGTAGTAGTCGGAGTAGTAGTAGCAGTAGTAGTAGTAGTAGTGGTAGTAGTTGCAGTGGTAGTAGTAGTAGCAGTAGTCGTGGAGTAGTCGTAGTCTTAGTAATAGTCGTAATCATAGTAGTAGTAGTAGTGGTAGTAGTAGCAGCAACAGTAGTAGTAGTAGTAGTCGTAGTAGTAGTAGTAGTCGTCGTAGTCGTAGTGGTAGTTGTAGAAGTAGGTGTAGTCGAGGTAGTAGTAGTAGTAGTTGTAGTAGTAAAAGTAGTGGTAGTAGTGGTAATAGCAGTAGTAGTAGCAGTGGTCGTGGTAGTGGTAGTAGCAGTAGTAAAACGTAGTAGTAGTAGCAGTAGTAGTAGTAGTAGAAGCAATAGTAGCAATAGTAGTGGCAGGAGTAGTAGTAGTAGTGGTGGCCGTAGTAGCGGTAGTGGTAGCCGTGGTAGGAGTAGTAGTAGTGGTAGTCGTAGTAGTGGTAGTAGGTCCTAGTAGTAGAGGCCGTAGTAGTACGGGTAATGGTCGTAGTAATAGTAAAAGTGCCAGTGGTAGTAGCAGTGGTAGTAGAAGTAGTGGTAGTAGCCGTAGTAGCTGTAGCGACTGTAGTAGTAGTCGTCGTCGTCGTCGTAGTAATAGCAGTAGTAGTAATAATAGTAGTAGTAGTAGTAGTAGTAGTAGTAGTAGTAGTAGTAGTAGTAGTATGAGTAGTAGTAGCGGTAGTCGTAATAGTCGTAATAGTAGTAGCAGCGGTAGTGGCAGTGGTAGTAGTAGTAGCAGTAGTAGTAGTAGCAGCCGCAGTAAAAGTATTAGAAGTAGTAGTAGTAGTAGTAGCAACAGTGTTAGTAGTAGTAGTAGTAGTAGTAGTAGTAGTAGTAGTAGTAGTAGTAGTAGTAGTAGTAGTAGTAGTAGTAGTAACAGCAGCAGCAGTAATAATAGTGGTGAAAAAAGTAACCGGAGTAGTAGTAATACTAGCAGTAGCAGTAGTCGTAGTGTCAGTAGTAGTAGTAGTAGTAGTAGCAGTAGTGGTAGTAGTAGAAGCAGCAGTAGTAGTAGTAGTCGTCGTCGTCGTCGTAATGATAGTAGTAGTAGTAGCAGTAGTAGTAGTAGCAGTAGCAACAGTAGTAGTAGTAGTAGTAGTAGTAGTAGTGGTGGTAGTGGTAGTAGTAGTAGTCGTCGTCGTCGTCGTCGTAATGATAGTAGTAGAAATAGAAGTAGTAGTAGTAGTAGTAGTAGTAGTAGCAGTAGTAGTAGTCGTAATAGTAGTAGTAGTAGTCGTAGCAGTCGCCGTAGTAGTAGTAGTAGTAGTAGTAGTAGCAGCAGCAGCAGCAGCAGTAGTAGTAGTAGTAGTAGTAGTAGTAGTAGTCGTCGTACTAGTCGTAGTAGTAGTTTTATTATTATTACTAGTAGTAGTAGTAGAATTAGTAGTAGTAGTAGTAGTAGTAGTAGTCGTAGTAGTAGTAGTAGTAGTAGTAGTAGTAGTAGTAGTAGTAGTAGTAGTAGTAGTAGTAGTAGTAGTAGTAGTAGTAGTAGTAGTAGTAGTAGTAGTCGTAGTAGTAGTAGTAGTAGTAGTAGTAGTAGTAGTAGTAGTAGTAGTAGTAGTAGTAGTAGTAGGGGTAGTAGTACCAGTAATGGCAGGACGGGCCGGGAAGGGGATGGAGCGGAGAAAGGCCCCAGAACCAGCTCTAATTCAAGAAAAAATGGATTCGGAACCATCGGTTTGTTTCCAAATCCTCACTTTGGTTGGGTTATCGTTTTGGATAGAGCACTGTGGTCTTCAGCACTCACTTACCCACTCACTCACTCACTCACTCAGTCCTCGCTCCCTCCTTTCTCCTGATCGTCGTTTTGAACAGAGCACTGTGGTCTCGCCCTTCTTCCCTCCTCCCCCTCCTCCGCCTCCCCCTTTCTCACTCTTCCTTCCTCCTCCCGCCTGCCTTCTGCCTCCTGCCTCGTGCCCGCGATCTGCGAAACTGTCGCCACTTTCGTGGGCTCCTGGGAGGTCCAGCGGAAGCTTGCCTTACGGGGATCACCATGGGACCTCGCCGTCCCATGGAGGGGCTGCGATCTGCGGAACTGTCCCCACTTTCGTTGGCTCCTGGGAGGTCCAGCGGAGGGAGGTGTCTTACGGGGATCACCATGAAACCCCGCCGTCCCCTGAAGTGGGTAGCGATCTGCGAAACCATCGCCACTTTTCGTGGGCTCCTGGAAACTCCAGCGGAGGCGTGCTCTACGGGGATCACGATGAGACCTCGCCTCGCCACCCCCTTGGGGGGGGCTGCGATCTGCGAAACTGTCGCCACTTTCGTGGGCTCCTGGGAAGTCCAGCGGAGGGGTCTCTTACAGGGATCACCATGAGACCTCGCCGTCCCCTGGGGGGCTACGATCTGAGAATTTCGCCACTTTCGTGGGCTCCTGGGAGGTCCAGCGGGTGGGTGTTTTGCGGGGATCACCATGAGACCTCGGCACCCCCAGGGGGGCTGCGATGGAGGTCCACCGGAGGTGCGTCTTACAAACACCACCATGGGACCTCACCGTCCTCTGGGGGGCTGGGTCGCCCCGTTGGGGAGTCCAGCGGCGCCGCTCCCACGAATTATGTCTCCAACCTTCTTTCCTTATTGTGTTTCCACACTCCCTCGTGGCCGCCTTCCCGGTAACGAGCGATGAGACTCTTAAGGGCGACGCCGCAGATGTGAATACGTGACTCTGGCCCGACGTTCTTTGGCGAATCGTTCAAGGGCACGGCGGATCCTTGAGCGCTCGCTTTTGTATTGAGCGGTCCGATGCATAGTCGCCACATGTGTACAAAGGGATGTGTGCGTCCCCGGGTAGTTATTCCCCACATCCAAAGTGGGGTTCTCGTTTTCTCTGGACACCTCGCGCAGGAACAGGAACAGGAACACCCACTCACTCACACGCACTCGCTCACTCACTCAGACACTCACTCACGAAATCATTCACTAATTATCATCACTCGCTACCATCAACATCGTCATTGTCAACTCCGCGTCACCAGCACTCGCCATCATCATCACTCATCATCATCACCATTCATTATCATCAGCTTCAGCATCACCAACACCATCATCCATCGATCATTCACTATCATCATTAGGCTTGAATGTGGAAGAAGTATCAGGCGGGAGCCTCGTCTGTGAGCGAATTGCGAGGCAGTCTCGGGCGGGAGCCCCCTCCCTAAGGGGCCCGCGGATCATTTTACTAATCCGTGGCGGGCCAGACAATTCCTGTAACTGCCGTCACCTTTGGGTTCCTCAGGCCTGAATTTGAAGGAAGTATCAAGCGGGAGCCTCGTGTTTGATTGAATTGTGAAGAAGTTTCAGGCGGGAACCTCCTCCCTAAGGGGCCCGCGGGTCATCTTATTAATCCGTGCGGGCCAGACAATTTTTGTATCAGTCGTCACTGTTGGGATCCTCAGGCTTGAACTGGGAGGAACTATCAGGCGGGAGCCTCGTCTGTGAGTGAATCGTGAGAAGTGTCACGCGGGAACCCCTTATTTAAGGGGCCCGCTGATCAGAATATTAACTCGAGGCGGGTCATACAATTCCTGTAGTTATCGTCACTTTTGGGCTCCTCATGCCTGATCATGGAGAAGATATCAAACGGGAGCCGAGTCTGTGAGTCAATTGTGAGGAAGTCTCAGGTGGGACCCCCCTCCCTGAGGGGCCCAGATTTCATGTTCGAATCCGAGGCGGGTCATGGAATTCTCGAACTGTCGTCAGTTTTGGGTTCCGTTGGTAATCCGCGCGGGTCATTCGATTCCTGTAACAGTCGTCACTTTTGGGCTCTTCATGCCTGAGTTTGCCGGAAGTATCGAGCGGGGCCTCGTATGTCAGTAGCCCCGTCGTCATTGTCGTCCTCCCTCCCTCTCTCCCTCCCTCTCGGTCTGGGGCTTCACCGGCATCCCAACATGCCCGAATAGCTTGCGTCTGTGCTCCCTCCCTCCCTCACTCCTTCCTTCTCTTCCTCTAGTTCCCTCCTTCCTCCTCCTCTAGTTTCCTCCCTCCTCCTCCCCCCCCTCCTCCTCCTTCTCCTCTTCCTCCTCCTCGTTTTACACGTATGTACTGTATCCCTCTGACTCCACTAGACTTACTAGAACCTAGGCTTACGCCCCGAAGCGCGCAACGCACGGCGCCCTGGACCCTCGGCACCAGCACGAAAATTTTCGGTTCGGCTACGGCATGGGCATACACTGGGAGAC
This sequence comes from Prorocentrum cordatum, assembly GCA_963575745.1. Lineage (NCBI taxonomy): Eukaryota > Dinophyceae > Prorocentrales > Prorocentraceae > Prorocentrum > Prorocentrum cordatum. The sequence goes on along the minus strand of CAUYUJ010021726.1, from coordinate 867,966 downwards.
CATGGCAAGGTGGATCAACACGCGCGCTCGTCGCGACGCACGGAACATGGGCGTGCGCCTCGTTGTGATGCAGGCCGTGGACGAGTGCAGCTCGATTCAGGGCGATCCCGACGCGGGTCGGCGCCTCCTGTGCGTCCCGAACATGCGCAAGACGGGGAACGTCCACGGCGTCTTGCCTGTCCACGTCAGCATAGAGGTGCAGTTCACGGCCGCGCAGGAAAAGCTGATGACGAAGTTGGGACTCGTGCAGGAGCAACGGGCCACCATCGTGTCCTTCGAATTCCAGTGCTCGGCAGGCCAGCTCTTTCGCCCCCGCTTCCTACCGCAGGTGACATGGCTGCAGGTGCACGGCTTCCACGAGTCTCCGATCGACCAGGAGGTCGCCGAGGTGCTGCGACAGGGCGCCGAAAACGCCGGCGACGACGGCCAGGCCGAGGCGCGGGCGCGGAGTTTGCTGATGTTCAGG
>CAUYUJ010021726.1:825000-862500 GCA_963575745.1 Prorocentrum cordatum | reverse complement strand
CCGCCTGAGACATCCCCACAAAATCCCGCGAAAGGGGCCCGCGAAATACCCCCCCGCCGCCCTCCTTAGGAGTGCTGAGACGAGCGAATCGCCTGAGACATCCTCCAAATCTGCTCTGAAAGCGAAACCTGCTGGAGGAGAAAATGGCCAAACCGCCTGAGAAGTCCCCACCAAACTCCGCGAACGGGACCCCGTGAAATACCCCACCGCCGCCCCCCTTAGAGTCCTGAGACGAGCGAATCGCCTGAGACATCCTCCAAATCTGCTCGGAAAACGACACATGTTGGAAGAGAAAATGGCCAAACCGCCAGAGACACCCCCACAACATTCAGCGAACGGGACCTCGTAAAATACCACCCCGCCGCCCCCCTTACAGTGCTGAGACGAGCGAATCGCCTGAGACATCCTCCAAATCTGCTCCGAAAACAACACATGCTGGAAGAGAAAATGGCAAAACTGCCTGAGACATCCCCACAAAAATTCCGCGAACGGGACCCCGTGAAATACACCCCCGCCGCTCCCCTTAGGAGTGCTGAGACAACCGAATCGCCTGACACATCCTCAACATCAGTGTGTGTGAGTCATCCGATGAGTGGACCTGAATGAGTGTAGTGAATGTATGAGTACAAGTACGAGTGAGTCTGAGTGATGAGTGAGTCTGAGTGAGGAATGAGTCTGAGTGATGGGTGAGTCTGAGTGATGAGGGATGAGTCTGAGTCATGACTGAGTCCGAGTGATGAGTGAGTCTGAGTGATGAGTGGGTCTGCGTGATGAGTGAGTCTGAGTGATGAGTGAGTCTGAGTGATGAGCGAGTCTGCGTGATGAGTGAGTCTGCGTGGGTCTGAGTGAGAGGAGGTGAGGATGTTCCTGTTCTCCTGTGTTCCTCCGGCGCGGTCTGCCAATAATTACTCGACGCGGGGCTCCCCATATGTGCATCTCATTCTCGTGGTAACTCTTTCCATAGGTAAACGTCAACGAACGCCTGATCCGTCGTCCTCGTCGTCCTCGTGGTCCTCGTCGCCATCGTCGTCGTCATCGTCGTTGTCGAAGTCGTCATGGTCGTGGTCGCCGTCGTTGTCGTCGTCGTCGTCGTGGTCGTGGTCGTGGTCGTCGTCGTCTTCCTCCTCCTCCTCGTCCTGCTCCTCCTCTTCCTCCTCCTCCTCCGCCCGCTCCTCCTCTTTCTCCTCCTCCTCCTGCTCCTCCTCTTCCTCCTCCTCCTCCTCCGCCTGCTCCTCCTCTTCCTCCTCCTCCTCCTCCTGCTCCTCCTCTTCCTTCCTCCACTCGTCCTCCTCCTACTCCTCCTCCTTGCCTCCTCCTCCTCCTTCTCCTCCTCCCCCAGAGGCCTCCGAGCGAGCGAGGCAATCATCATCATCATCATCATCATCATCATCATCATCATCATCATCATCATCATCATCATCATCATCATCATCATCATCATCATCATCATCATCAGTATCAGTATCAGTATCAGTATCAGTATCATCATCATCATCATCATCATCATCATCATCATCGTCATCGTCATCGTCATCGTCATCATCATCATCATCGTCATCATCCTACTCATCCTCATCCTCATCCTCATCCTCATCCTCATCCTCATCCTCATCCTCATCCTCATCCTCATCCTCATCATCATCATCAGCATCATCATCATCATCATCATCATCATCCCCTTCCTGCTCCTGCTCCTACTCGTGCTCATGCTAGCCTCCTCCTCCTCCTCCTCCTCTTCCTCCTGCTCCCCTTCCTGTTCGTGAGCTCCGAAAGCGGGACATGTTGGGGCAACCGAATGGCCAAACCGCCTGAGACATCCCCACAAACTGGGCGCGAACGGGGCGAGGGAGATACCCCCCTGCCGCCCCCCTTGGGAGTGCTGGAACCAGCGAATCGCCTGAGACATCCTCCCAAATCTGCTCCGAAAGCGGACATGTTGGGGCAACCGAATGGCCAAACCGCCTGAGACATCCCCACAACATGGGCGCGAACGGGGCGAGGGAGATACCTCCTGCCGCCCCCCTTGGGAGTGCTGAAACCAGCGAATCGCCTGGGACATCCCCCCAAATCTGCTCCGAAAGCGGACATGTTGGGGCAACCGAATGGCCAAACCGCCTGAGACATCCCCACAAACTGGGCGCGAACGGGGCGAGGGAGATACCCCCCCGCCGCCCCCTTAAGAGTGCTGAACCCCCTCAACATCTGCGTATAAGACCTAATAAGGATGAGTAAGTCTGAGTGATGACTGAGTCTGAATGATGACTGATCACGAGTTGGCCTGAATGATGAGTGGGTCTGAGTGACGAGTGAGCATGATGAGTGTGAGTTAGACAGTATGATGGAGAGATGAGTGGGTCTGAGTGGTGAGTGAGTCTGAGTGATGTGTGAGTCTGAGTGATGACTGAATACTGAGTTGATGAGTTGATCAGTACTGGTTCTGAGTAACGATGAGTGACGCCGAGTCTGACTGATGAGAGTAAGTCTGTGACTGAGCCTGAGTGGTGAGGTGGGTTCCTGTGTGTGTTCCTCCGGCGCGGTCCGCCAATAACAAGAACCCCATCTTAGGATATGGGGAATAACAAGAACCCCATTCTTAGGATATGGGGAATAACAACTTCGATTCGCAACTACGCCCTGCGATAGGAAAGTTCGGCCTTGCCGCCCCTCTCCCTCGGCCAAATCTGCATTGGCCGGGGAGAATCAACTCTCAAGGGTCAGGGAAAATATGACTTATTATCCAGGGCGCTCGGTTACCCTCCCCCAAGATGCACAAGAACATCCAACAAACACGGAAAACAATGCCCTCCCTAAACCGGCCTCGATATTATGCCTCGGTCCGACCGCACTCTGGCCCTGGTAGTCCCTCTCCTTCGTCCCATTCCCTTGTGGATGCCTCCTCCATGTCACACCACCAGACGTGCCAGCAGGGTGGTCTGGGCGTTTCGCCAGAGATGTCCTGACCATGACTGATCCTGGAGGTTCAAATTTCCAAACGTTCTAAAGATGGGGGGGGCAAAACCTTCTCAAAACGGAGCGCTTGCCTCCACGGAGACCACCTTCGTCTTAAAGGTCTGCAGTCGGGGGGCGGACCCTTTTCAAAACAGAGCCCTCGCCTTCGAGGCTGCACCCTTTTCAAAATTGGGCTCTCACGGCAAGAGGCATGCAGTCATGAAGCAGATGCGCGGGTGGAAGGCGGCTCCTCTTTGAAATGCGGATCCTGGCCGAGAACTCAACAAATCGAACGGCCAGATGTGAAAACGTGTAACACACTACAGCAGCTACCTACATTAGGACATCGTGATGTCAGAAATCTCGGGGCACACTGTTCGATGGACCTTGTACCTCGCAGGATACTTCCAGAACTCCAGCGGGTGTCAGGGTACGTCGAGGAATACTGAAGCTCCGCAGGGCACCCGCTGGCAGACCATCATCCCTGCTTGGCGTGTCTACTGTGCACGAATGGTGTCGGCTCCTTTTTTGTAATGGGGCTCTCGCGGCACGCTTCGCTGAACTTTCTGATCGTACCATGTTGCTTTCTCGTACCCGCTCGAAACATGCACGCCAGTTGCTTTGCAAAACGGTGCTCTCTTCTGAATGGCATGCCCATGGCGCACTCGCCCTTCAAAGGAGAGCCAAAGGGGAGCATCCTCTAGTGAAAGAAAGGCTTGCACGGACCCATGGTGAGGGGACTTGGGCCGGGATCGTGTTGTACAGAATCGCTGATGCATCTTGGGACTACTCTGGACCACGTCCAGCTCATCCTTCCTCCTCCTCCTCGTCCCTCTTCCTCCTCCTCCTCGTGCCTCCTCCTCCTCCTTTACTCGTCCTCCCCCCTCTTCTTCCATCCTCCCTTCTCCTGCCCCCTATCGAATCCCCCCACACCTCTTCCTCCGCTTCCTCCTTCTGCTTCTCCTCATCTTCCGCCGCCCCGCCCCCGCCCCCTCCTCCTCCCCCTCCTCCTCCTCCTCCTCCTCCTCCTCCTTCTCATCCTACTTCTCCTCACCCCTCACCCCTCACCCTTCACTCCCCCTCCTCCTTCTCCTCCTTCTCCTCCTCCTCCTTCTCCTCCTACTTCTCCTCGCGTCTTCCTCCTCGGGGGCCCTCTGGGCGCCCTAGTAGAGGAAGTTGGATGCCTTCTTCGGGCTTCTGGAGACGTACTTGAAACCATCTAGGGCCGAGCTGCATCATCTTGCGTTACATTGGGGGCAACAGCTTCCTCCTCCCTGGCCCTCCTTGCGCCCCAGCAGAGGAGGCTTGAGGCCGTCTTCGGGCTCCTAGAGACATATTCGAGACCATCTATGGAAGAACACAAAGCGGCATACATACAAACTGTGGGAGGCCCGCCCCGATGTCTTGGATCCTCGCTGGGTCCCCTCCCTTGCGGGTGGAGCGCACCAGGGGCGGCGCTGGAGGCGCAGTCAGGAGAGCCCCAACACAAATCCAAGAAATCCGCGCGGAACTGCGAAATATTATGTTGACGCCGTTATGTTGTTTCGAATCTAGGGCCGGTGTAGCATCATATTGCGCTACCTTGGATGCAAATTCGGGGCATCGCTTAGCTACCCCGATACGGAACACGCAACACGCAGGGTAACATTACGGAGCTCAACACTCAGACTGACAGCGTAGACGCGTTACGTTCACCACAGCGTGGGCCAACACGTCGAGGCACCACGCAACGTGTTGACACGGACGCTTTGAGCACGGCACGCGTGGCGTATCCAAACGGGCGCATAGAGGCAGCCAAGCATCTGGGGCCTGGGGCCCGGCTCCTCCCTTCTCCTCCTCTCCTCTCCCTCCTCTTCCTCCTCCCTCCTCCTCTTCCTCCTCCCTCCTCCTCCCCTCCTCCTCACTCCTCATCCTCCTCCTCCTCCTCCTCCTTTCCTTTCCTTTCCTTTCCTTTCCTTTCCTTTCCTCCTCCTCCTCCTCCACAGTTACTCAATATGAATACTACTCTCCCTCTTCCCCTGATGACGGTTTGAAAGTGGCCGGACCCCCCCCCGCGTACTGTTTTTTACACGCAGGTTTCCCCGGAGTTGGGTTGTCGCCTGCACTTTTTTCCCAAAATGCTGCTCTCGCTGAGGCGCCGGCCTCATTTTCGGGCCCCGCTCGATCCGAATCGTGCTCCCGCTGCAGCACTGGCCTCATTTCCGTGTTTCCGCTCGTTCCGAATCGTGCTCCCGCTGCAGCGCTGGCCTCATGTCCGCGCTTCCGCTCGTTTCGACTCGTGCTCCCGCTGCAGCGCTGGAGTCATTTCCCGTGCCACGCCACGGCATGCAATGCAATGCTAGGTTGAAGCTACGCTTTGCGGTGCTCCTCTACGCCATGCCACGCCGTGCTCTACAATGCATCGCGTACCCTTTCGGGATAAGACTGAGCGAGTAGAGAGGGGATCTGCGCCATGGTGAGGGATGGGAGGGAGGGGTCGGATGTCAGAGCTTGTCCTCCTCCCCCTCCTCCTCCTCCTCCTCTTCCTCCTCCTCCTCCTCCTCCTCCCTCCTCCCTCCTCCTCCTCCTCCTCCGCCTTCTTCCTGTGGCCGCGTGTCTGCACCTCTTTGAAGGGGAGCCAGCAGACACCCCCACCGCCCCTGAATCTGCCTGAAACAGCGGCCACACCCCGCCGCGGCGGGCCTCGGGCTCCTCCGCGGCGGGCTGGGCGCCATGGGCCGCCGGGCCTCCGCCGTGCGGCCGCGCGGGCCGACCCAGCCGCGGGCCACGACGACGAACGGCGGACCGATCGGCGATGGCCATCGGCTGGGCCTCCACGTCTCGCCACCGCTCGGACGGCCACTCCAGTCGTTTCGTGCGTGCCTTCTCTTCTGCTCCCACTCTCCACGGCCGCGCCCCGCCTCGGTCTCCCCCTCTTGCCGCTGGGCAGTCAGTGCCTGCCCGGGCCTGGCTCACTCGAGCGCGCGCGCGAATCGCCTCTGCCACGCTGCGACGGACAATAAACGATGTCATGGGCGTGCCTGTTCGCAAGATGATCCAGGATGCTCCTCGATGGTCCACGCCGAATAAGTCTCGAGCGCGAAAGATACCCGTACCCTTACCTAGACAGGGTGGCAAGGGGCCGGGGGGGCGGTTCGTCGCAGCTGACGGCGGCTGCACAAGTGTAGAACCGACAGCCGATCGAGCATTACAGACCGCTGTCTTCTCGGGGCGGACGTTAGCACCGATCGCACGTGCGTTCGAATCGGCGGAGTGCCCGACCCTGCGTTGGTTGTTGTCGATGTAGACCAGCTACTGCGGAGGCGCGCCCCCAGACACACATCCAGGCGTTGAGGAGTCAACGCGCACTCGGGGGCGCATGCGAACAACTCTGGCGCGAACGTCATTGCGCGACAACCGCCCTATCGCGAATTGCTCGATGCAGAGACATCGCGAATCTGTGCCCCGGGCGAGGTCGCCAGAGGCCGCCCCCCTTGGACGGCCGTCTGCGGATCACCCCAGCTAGGTACGGTTGTTGCCCCATGAAAACTCAAAAACATACCCGTACCTAGCCGGGGTGCCGCAGCTCACCCCAGCTAGGTCCGGGTATGCTTCGGTGGTTTCAGGCAGGTCCCCGTACCTAGCCGAGGTGGCGGCAAGCCCAAAACGCTCTCGAGCACATATCATGCCCTCCAGAGCCGTCCACGACGTGGCCGCTGCGGCCCCCTGGGGGCGTGACATTGCAACGTCGTTCCTCAGGGCACGCCCAGACGCATTGGTTGCCAGGGTAGCGAGGAAATGCAACTCTTATCGATTGGGACAGGCGCCGCCACGTATGGGCGGCTCTGAACCGCGCACGCACCACGATGCCCCGAGACGTCCCTAACAAAAACCAGCGCTTGTCGCTGCAATCTGACACCCAACCATCGAGCGCGCCGTTGCGTCTTGACGCGCGGATACTGCACTGGGGCGCGTGGGGCAAGCTGACCGGGCACAATAGCAAGCGCCCAGTCCCCCGGACGGCCCATCTCACCTTGGCTGGCCCCGGGTACGGGATCTTTCGGACCAATGAATAAGACTGCACACGTCCGAGCGATCCCAAGACGCAAAGGAACTAGAAATGACATAAAGATACACTTTCGGAAGTCCACGCGGACTTATTGGACCGGCGCTGGGCCCCCCTTCCCTGGCGCGCGGAGCGCGCCAGGAGCGGCGCTGGAGGCGTCGCCAGGGGGGCTCAGCGCCGATCCGAGAAATCCGCGCGGACCGCAGACGATGTTCTTATCCCCCGACGACGAGCCGACGACGGCGAACGTCACGAGCAGCCAACGCATCAGCATATACAAGGCGGTGATCTATCCATATCCACCGCCTGGGAACCGACGCCCTGGTGGTGACCCGGCGGGCGGTGGATATGGATACATTTTGCCCCCCTGGGGGCCCGAATATATCCATACGCACCGCCTGTGGAGGTCCGCGGAGGTCGATCCCCCATGCGGGTGCTATGGAGAAGTCCCCGCCTCGGAGTACCCATTTCCACGACCTTGCAGTCGCAGGCGCGGCCCCGCGGATGCGCGGTCGCACGGATACGCTCCGTGCGGAGCATCCGCGAAGAAACGCCACCTATCCGCGGGGTCACGGCTCAGGGACCTGGCCTGCAAGACCGTGGATACGGATATTGCTTTCCGCCCACGGGAACGGCCGACGAAAGACGAACGGCAGACCGATCGGCCGAGGCCTTCGAGCGTTCCCTGGGCCTCTCTGCTCCTGGGCGTTTCGGGCGCACGCCGGCCTCGATTACGGATTCGTGGCTTTAGCGCGCTGGCGCCAAATCCACGCATCGGAAGGAGCCCCCCCTCCCCCGAAACATGAAGTGCCGCCTCGCTCGGCGACGGAGTGTCGATTCGCATGGAAGCGAGACCCGCCGCTAATCCACGCGCCTCAATCGATGTTGGCCTTTCCTCAACTTTCTTGACCCACCGGGAGGCTTCTCGTTGCCGCCGGGCGGATACCTCTCCTCGGAGTCCCGCTGAGAATGGGCCCTGGGCGGGGCCTGGGGACTGATCTTGAGTGGGTTCCCCGCCGACGCCGATATCGACCACGACCACGAGGGACGAAGAGGTGGGGGGGACAATAATGAGGAATAGGTGAGGGGAAAAAGTCTGGCAAGCTCCGAGGGCCAGGGAGCAGGCGAAGCAAAGAGGAGGACGGATCAGGAAAGAGGGAGGAAACATAGCATTAAGAGAATGAAACAGTGACTCCGAGACAATACTACCTAGTTTGACGATGTACCGACCGTCACACTCGCCCTGCTAAACAAGGCCTTGCTGGAGCCACAAGCAGCAGAAGGGAGGATCAGGAGCGTTAGGATGGGATGAGATGGCATAGGAGACGAGCGATCGGATGGGAGGATCAGGGGAGATCGGACGATGAAACGATTTCACGTATGATCTGCCAACGCGCAGTAGGCACTGAGTGGAAGGTCCTGAGGCCCTTCAAATCCTCAAGGTTGGATATTGTAGCTGCCCTGCCCCAAAACAAACACCTGAGATGTCCTTAGAAAACCCCAAGCGGCCCCCATGAGATCCCCAAGATCACTCCAGGGAGCCACACAGAGGCGCCCAGGAAGCCTCCAAGAGGCACCCGAGAGGACTCCCAAGAGACCCTACGAGGCCCTCAATGGGCTTCTGGTCCATAACCCGGGCGCGGTGGCTGGATGACCCGAATGCCACTGGATCCGCCGCCCGCTGTCGCTTGCAGAAGGCTGCTTGGCGTGCCACGTGGCGGGTTCACAAAACCCTGAACCATAAAACCTGGGCATCTCTTGGGAAGCCGACTTTTATTTCCGCCAACTACCGCCAGCCTTCCGCCAATGTCCCAACTTCCGCTGGCGGGGGCGGCCTCGTTTCACGTCCTCCGCCTTCTGCCGCCCGTCCGCCGAATAAGAAATATCAATTCCTTCAATTCTCGAAAGCGAAACCTATTCTTGAATGCTTCACACGAGAACCATTTGAAGCCTTCCGACAAAAACACATTCCCAACGGCCTATCGGAAAATGGACCTCCTGTGAGCTGTTCCGTCCAGGATGGCCCCAACATGCTTCCAAGAAGAAGAATATTGCCTCAAGACGATCCAAGATGAGCTCCAAGTGAGCCAAGAGCCCCAGCATGGCCCAATATTGCCCCGAAGCGGCCCAAGGAGGCCTCAACCCACGAGGCCCCCACGAGGGCTCCAAGAGGTCCACGTAGGAGAGCCCGAAGAGGCCAGCATCACTGATTTTCTGACGGTAAGTGTAAATGTGTTGCGTTCTCGCGTTATCGGGCTTTCGACACCCGAAGACGGCCGAGGCCTCCAAGAAGGCTCCAAGGGACGGAAGGACCGAAGAGGGTCCCAACAGGGCCCGCGCGACATTATAGACTGCCTCATGGCTCCCCAAGACGGCCAGATAGCCCCCAAGACGGCCAACGAAGGCGTCAGATTGGCCAAGAGAGCCCTGGGACGGCCCAAGAGGCCCCCAAGCGGACTGGCCCAAGAGGCCCGAAAGAGGCCCAAGAGGCCCCTCAGAGAACCCCAAGAGGCCCCCAGGGGGCTCCAAAAGAGCCCAAGAGGCCCCCGAGAAGCTTCATCCTCATCCTCAGTATCCTCCCTGTCCTCCGTCCCCTCCATTTCTCAGCCATTTCTCTTCCTCCTCCTCCTCCTCCTCCTCCTCTGCTTTCCCTTTCTGACCCAAGTGTTTCCCCCAATGATGCCCGCATAGGCTGGGAGAGCACACAGCCCAATAGCTTGGCCAAGCTACGGCACAACGCTTGGCCACATAGACGTCTCCCAAAGGCAAGAGCGGCTGTGCTTCGCCGTAGGCCCTAGGCGTCTTCGATATCATAGCATGACATGTAATGGGGTCGTTCAACAAGGTAGAATATGATAGAGCACGAGACGAAATGCCATCAACTGATATGGGGTGATGCGGGATGAGATATCGTGGCATGAGTTGAAATGGCAGGCGTGCCTATGCGGAGACACGGCCCGTTCATCAAAGTACCTGGATCTCGATCCTACGCAAGCCGACCGAGGTCCCTGGGGTAGAAACCAACCTCAAACACGAATGCGATAGCCGTTGCGATTGGCACCCACGCCGCCGAGCACGAGCCACCTGGTCTCATTTTCGAAAGTTGATATCTGATATCTCGTCAGACAGGGTAAGGCACGGGGCTTCAAGGGTTCCAAACCCTCGGCAGGAAAGCCGAACGCACCGGAGGGCGGTGGCGACGGGGATGAGTCTGAGTGAGGAATTGGGAATAGCGGACCTGATGGGCAGAAGTAACAGCTAGTGGACGGCTGTCGGCGACAACGATGACGGAACGATAGGGGCGAGCTACCCGCTGAAAATTCTTGGATGCCGCGTGGGCCCGCCGGTCGGGGTCGCAGGCCCCCAGGTAGGGGCGGCCTACCCGCCTGTGGCACGGTGATGCGGGCATGCGCTCAGCAATGCAAATTTCGCGTAAGCCTTCGTCAAAAACAAGCCGCCTCCAACGCGATGTTCGGCCGTTTTCTCGAGGTTCCCCAATCAGTGCTTGCAGGGAAGGGGTCCTAGCGGGAGTTGAAAGACTTGGCGAAAATTTCCCGCCGATTTTGGTAGCAAGCTGGGTTCCTGGGTTCCCGGTTCTGGGTTCCTGGGTTCCTGATTATTGGTTTCGGGCCGACTTCGGTGGGTTCTGGGTTCCCCGGCTCGCGGGTTCCCGGTCGATCTCCTCAGCGAAAAACATCCACCGATTGGGGTTTTCCTCTGGTGTAATGTACTCCAGGTTTCACGCGTTTCTTGGCACGCGTCCCCGCAAATCAAGCGTTGCAATATTGGCTTTGCCTTCGCAGTCCATCTGGGCTCTGCCCAGGTCCCTGCGGGGTCTCTCAAAATTTCTGCGGTCGCTCGAAGCATCGCACAGCGCACGTTGGCAGCGACGTGGAAACATGTGATCCGCGAGCGCGCACCAATTCATTGCGTTTGCGCAAGAACAAAGGTGGGTGACCGCCTCGCTCCTTGCTCAGTCAATCTTGAACCTTGGAGCGCAACGCGCTCCGTGAGAAATTCATGCTCGACGCAATCTGGGCCTTCACCACCGTCTGCGTCGAAAATCCCCACCAGCAACGCCATCTTCGCGATGGCCATCGCCGCCCCTGCCGTCGTCCTGATGGCCGCCACAGCGATCACTACGTTCGTTCATTCTCACAGAACCAAACAGGAATTGAAAGAACAACCACTCTCCCCTTTCTGCTTGTGGGGAGTATGTTGTTGCTTCCGCAGACTCCCACCAGTCTTCCACCGAAGAAGAGATGCCAAATTCTTGATCCCTCGAAGGCGAAACCATTTCTGGAACGGCCCCTTCACGATCTCTATTCATCCCTTGCACGCGTGATTAGCAATGGCGGGAACTGATCATTGACCAAGTATGTGTGTGTGGGCCAACTGTCCTCAAACAGACAGGACTCCAGCACCCGTCTGCCCATCCCTCCTCATCCTACTCTTGTTGCTCGACTGTTTTCTCTCCTCTGTCCCTCCCCCTCGTCTTTCTCTTCGTGATCCTTTTCAGGCCGCCCCAAGACCACTCCCGACCAAGACCGACAGCTGCAATCTCCTGGGTCTCCTCCTCCTCCTCCTCCTCCACGCCCATGTCCTGTTCCTCCTTTGTGTCGTACTCGTCGACGTCCTCTTATTTCTCCATCTCCCACTTCTCCTCCTATCCATCCTCAATTGTCTCCCCCTCGTCGGCGTCATAACTCATGGCCTTCCCCGCACACACACACACACACACACACACACACACACACACACGCACACACACACACACACACACACACACACACACACACACACACACACACACACACACACACACACACACACACACACACACACACACACACACACACACACACACACACACACACACACACACACACACACGAATAGCGTTGAGATCGGACCCGACCGTGCCGGAGCCCCCTCTGGATGCCCCCGAGGCTGCGCCTTGTATCACGCATCTCGCTGATCCTGTGCGTTGCCCCCTCCCTTGCACCGCGTGTCGCGACTCAGCGACGAGGCACGGCCGCGAAGAGGAGGGGGAGGCTCAGAGCGGAGCTGGTGGCGCCTGCACGCGCGGTGCACTACCGTCATTGCCATTGTCGTTCCTGTTCTCTCTCATTACCTCTTGCTCTTCCTTTTGCCCCTCCCACCGACCAGTGGGTGGGAAAGTTCGAGGGCATCAGGGCGATCGCTTGACACCGTCCGCGGCTTCGAGCTTCGAAGCTCATGGCGCTAGCCGATAGCCCGCACAGCTCGGGGACGCACTGACCTGGGTCAATGCTAGCCAGCGTCAGCCGAGCTTTCCTGCAGGATCCTGCAAGGTCAGGCGCCAAAGCCCGGGTCAATGCGCCCCTGGCTCTGCAGGATCCTGCAATATCAGGCGCCCTGGCTGACCCCCGCTTGCATTGACCCTTAAGCCCCGACCAACTCCTGCAGGGCCTCCACCGGGTCTGGCCGAGCCAGGTGGCGGCGCAGCTGTGCACCGAGCCGTGGCCCAAAGGCGGCTCCGCGATGGACGGTGGAGGTTGGGCTGTCGGAGGAGCCGGCTGGGGGGGGCCAGTTCTTCGTCTCTCCTCCCCTCCCTCTAATCGAGTAGGTAGGGGATCGACTACAGAATGAATTTACCCCGGCATTGATTCGTCCGTCAAATCTGCCAAAAATGCCTCAAATCTCAATAGATCTACGAACATTATCCGCACTTGTTGTAGATTCGACGGGGTGTACAGTCAACCCGTAAAACAAGGACGCACGATAAGGATACAAGGGCCTTGGAGGGTCATGTCGACACCTTGCGAGCGGGGCGCGGCCAGCGAGAGCGGCCGAGGATGGGCCGAAGGGGAGCGAGGCAAAGATTACCTTGGGAAGTCGCTTATCCTTACTGTGCGGGCTGACTGTAATTCAATTCTGCAGTCGATCTCCTGCTCGATCCAGGGGTCCCTGGAGGTCACCCTCAGGGCCCCCGCGGGGGTCTCCATGGAAGCCTCCCGAGGCCGCCGGAGACCCCCACCCAAAGAAGAGGAGCACAACTCCTGAAGTCTCCGTCCTTCTCCCCTTCCCCCTCCCCCCCCCTGGCGCCTTCACGCGCCGAGCCGCCGCCGTGGGACGAGCGAGTCCGCGCTGGGCTCGCCGGGGAGGCTCGCGATGTCGCAGCCCCCGAGTCCGCGGCGGGCTCGCTGTGGACCACTTCTGAGGGGGGGCCGGCGGCCAGAGCAAGGGAGGGGAGCGCGTGCGAAGGGGTCACGGGTTCTCGGGGTCGGGGAGACTCCCCCTCCCTCAAGACCCTCCTCCTTCACTCCCTGGATTCCGGGAGACCCTCAGCTGCCCGCGGAGACCGAAAACCGCGGGCTGAGATTGTTGATGCGACTCCTGCCCTTTGCGAACCTTCGAAAACCTCCCGAGGTCTCCAGAGGTCAGGATCTGGGGCGGCACTGAAACTTTCACCTATTGATCCTCCTCCTCCTCCTCCTCCTTCTCCTCCTCCTCCTCATCATCATCATCATCATCATCATCATCATCATCATCATCATCATCATCATCATCATCATCATCATCATCATCATCATCATCATCATCATCATCATCATCATCATCGTCATCATCGTCATCATCATCAGCAGCATCATCATCAGCATCAGCATCAGCATCATCAGCATCCTCATTATCATCATCATCATCATCATCATCATCACCATCATCATCATCGCCATCATCATCACGACCATCATCACCACCAACACCAACACCACCAGCATCATCATCATCATCGTCATCCTCACCCTCATCCTCCTCCTCCTCCTCATCATCATACTCATCATCATAGTCGTCGTCATCTTAATCATCATCACCACAGCCACCGCCACCGGCATCGCCATCATCATCATCATCATCATCATCATCATCATCATCATCATCATCCCTGCCCACATCATCATCATCGGCACCACCATCACCATCATAATCATCATCAGCATCATCATCCACATGATTATCAGCATTGTCATCTTCATCAGTATCAGCATCAACATCGGCATCATCCTCAGCAGCATCATCATATTCAGCAGCATACCCATCCTCATCCTCATCCTCATCCTCATCCTCATCCTCATCATCATCATCATCATCAACATCATCCTGCTCCTCATCCTCATCCTCATTCCATCATCATCCTCATCATCACCACCATCATCATCCACCATCCACATCCGCAGCCACATCCTCAGCCTCATCATCATCATCATCAAGCTTAGCATCCTCATCATCGTCCTTATCCTTATCAGCATCCTCATCCTCATCATCCGCCTCATCCTCATCCACATCATCATCCTCATCCTCATCCTCCCCTCATCATCATCATCATCAGCATGAGCAGTTTCAGCATCACCATCACCAATCATCATCATCATCATTAGCATCATCACCATCATCATAATCACCATCGTCAACGTCGTCGTCATCGGCATTCTCTTCCTCGTCCTCGTCCTCTCTCTCTTGCATCGACATCATCACTTTCGTCATCATCATCATCATCATCAGCATCATCATCACCATCCTCGTCATCACCATCATCAGCAACATCATCATCATCAGCATCGACATCGCCATCATCATCACTTCCGACATCACCATATGCATCCTCATCCTCCTCCTCCTCTTCCCCCTCCTCGTCATCATCACCATCATCATCATAATCCTCAGCGTCTTCATCATCAACATCAGCATCATCAACATCCTCCTCCCCCCATCATCATCACCATCATAATCATCATTATCTTCATTATCGTCTTCATCATCATCTTCATCATCAACATCATCACCACCCTCATCATCCACATCCTCTGCCTCGCCACCATCATCATCATCATCATCATCATTATTATCATCATCATTATCAGCATCCGCACCATCATCATCAGCATTAGCATCATCACCATCATCCTCACCACCATCAAAATCATCAGCATCAACAGGAACGACAGCAACAACATCAGCCGCACTCCTCCTCCATCAAAGCCGACATCAAGAACGCATTTTGACCAGGATTTCGAAGCGGAAGCGTCGGGGGGCGATGAGGGCTGCCCCCTCGAGGCCCACCAAGGCGGAGGAACGCGAACGTCCCGTTTCCTTCCTGAGTGGTGAACTGGTGAGCTGGAGTCGTGCAGGCACAGGAGCGGAACAAACAAAACAACACACAACCAAAAATACGCGAAACAAGCAACCGCGAAAAAACCAAACGCAACGTGGCAAACACGTCACCACGAATGGCTGCTGAGACCTGCGCGGGCAGAACGGAAGACTTCTCAAGTCGTCAATCGCTGCCAGCCGAAGGCGGAACGCACAGACCCGCGCTGGGTGGGAAACGCGGGCCTTGGGCGCGACATGAATTTGAGGGAGTGAAAGCCATGGTCCCCGCAGCGGATGGGATGCACAACCCCGCGGGGTGGAATGTACAGCCCAGGCGCGGATTCCCACCAACCCTTCAGGGCGTAAGGTTGTTTAGGGCGCTTCTTCTTCCACCCCTCCCTCTTCCCCTTCGGGGATGGGTTTACCACTGTTCCATATTAATATAATTATACACCCCCTCCCCCAGGCGACTGGAAGCCAACCAGGGTCAATGCGGCCGCCCCCCCACCATCCCTTTTAAAAAAAACAATACAAATTGTAAGTCCAGGGGGGTCGGCATCTTTCCCGCGAGCAAGGGGGCCCTGCTGTCCGCGCGAGGCAGTTTGAAGGCAGATCTCAAATCAAATTGCGCGGCGCGCTTGCCTCGGCAAGCACTTTGCCGCGACGCCAGGAGCTGCTTTGACGGCACTTCCCGCGTCGCAGAGCACTAGCCCCTTCGGCGAAGCAGTGCGAAGTTTTGCCGTGGGCACTGGTAGATAGGATGGGGATTCTGCGCCACGCCCACGCACGCAGGAACTGTACGGATTCGGGGCGGGGTCAACGAAATCGAAATAATGAACACTCGGTTGGCGAAGGAGAGCAGGCAAGAGTTCTGCGGGAGAGCCAGTGGGAAAGATGCAGATCCTGCAAAAGGGCCCAGAGAGAACACATAACAATACGATGGGAGGCCCTGGAGAGCAAAACTAAGTTGCTCGAGTGAAACGAAAATGCACGCACCAGCGTCCAGGGACGGGGCGCGGGAGGGGCGGGGTGCGAGCGGCGGCCCCCTTGCCCCCTGCTGCGCGCTTGCGAAGCGGACTCGCTGGCCGCCGCAATGGCCCTGGGCCGCATGCGCAATGGATAAGGGACCTGGCGGGCCGCCGCGCGCGCTGCGGCACTGGCCGAGGCCGCGCGGGGGAGAGAACCAATGCGCGAGGGGGCGGGGCGCAGCGCGCGCGACGGCCTTCGCCGATTCGGCGCGTCGACATAAAATGCGCGACGCGCCGAGGCAGCCGCGGGCTCGGAAGCCTCCGCCCACCGCGCGCGGGGAATAACACATGTGCGCGGAGTGGGGCGGAGGCTGCCCAATTCTGCGCGACAAGAAACAGCGCGCGGCGGGGCGGGAACGCCGCGCGTGGGGCGGCTCAGACGAATCGCGGAGGAAATGGCGCCGCGCGCGAGGGGCCTGGGCCGCCGCCATGGCGGCCCTTGCCCATGCGAACAGGATGCGGCAACGCGCGCGGGGGGGCCAGGGAAGCCGCTCGCGCGGCGCCCTGGCCAAGCCCAACAAAGCAAACCAAATGGCGCAGGGGCGAGGCCGACGCGCCCAATGCGCGGGGGGCGGTGTCGCCGCGGCGGCGGCCAGCGAGCGCGCTCGCAATGGGGCAGGGCGGGGGGGGAAGAGAAGAGAGGGCAAGGCAGTCGCTCGCGCGGCAGCCCTGGCCCATTCTGGACGGGCCAGCGCTGTGCGCGAGGGGGCTGACAAGGCCAGCGGACCTGCTCCTTCCCGACTAGAACACCCGCACGCGCGAACGGGCATAGCCGCCGCCCGCGCGACAGCCCCAGCCAATTCTCGGTTTAAAAGCACGGCAGCGCGTCAGAAAGCTGCGCCGCCGCGCTCGCGGTGGCTCTTGCCAATTCTGCACGGCAATGCAATCCAATGCGCGCAGGGGCGGGGCCGCCGCTCGCGCGGCAGGCCTGGCCCGTGCTGCGTTGAAAACATCGCGGGCGCGCGGCGGTCGCGCGCGCGGCGGCTCTGGTCGATGCGCGCGAAGAAAACGCAACGCGCGGCAAGGGGGCAGAGCTGCCGCGCGCGCGGCGCCCGTGGCCAATCCTGAATGAACAGTTACGTCCGCAGGGGCGCAGATCTGCCGCGCGCGCGTCGGCCCCGGCCCACTCTGCCTGAACAGACCGCCACGCTCGCGGGCGCAAGGCCACTGCGCGCGCAGCGACCCTGGCCACCTCGGCGTAGGAGAACACAGCGCCCGAGTCAACGGGCCCGCTCTGCATGGGCACGGTCGCGGGAGCGCCATGTCCGAGCAGGCGCGGCGGCCGCGCGCGGCGGCCCTGGCGCGCTCTGCGCGGGACAGCGCGCGCGGCGGCCCCGGCCCTCTCTGCGCGAACAATCTGGCACCAAGGGGCGGGGCCACAGCGCGCGAGGGGGCAGGGCGCGGCTCGGAGCGGGGGGCGTCCTGCTAGTGAGCAGCGCCATGCGCGAGGGGGCAGGAACAAGGCGCGCGGCGACAGCTGCAGCATCATATCATGTTGAACACTAACAGCGCAAACGCCATGCGCGAAGCCGCGGGACCGCCGAGCGCGCGGCGCCCCCTCGGCCATCTCGAATAAGAAAATTCCGCGCGCGCATGGCCACGCGCGAGGCGGCCCCTTCGCCATTCTGACCGCGAAGGGGAAAACCGCGCGCGACGGCGAAAGCCACTGCGCCCGCGGCGGCCATCGCGCGAAGCGCGGGGGTCTCTGCTGCGGGAGCTTGCCCTGGCCACATATGAAGTGACGAGCGCTCCCCCGGGGGGGGGGACAGGGCCGCTGCGCGCGCGGTGGCCTTGACCGGCTCTGCATATGCAATGCCGTGCGCGGGGGGGACGGGCGGCGAGGGCCGCCGCGCGCGCGCGGCAACCTTGGCCTGGCCCACTGGAGAGCCGCGGGGCGCAGGGCAGGGCCACCGCGCGCAGTGCCGCCCTGGCCCAGGCTCCGCCCGGAGAAAGAATCGCGCGCGGGGGCAGGCCCGCCGCTCGCGCGGCTACCTTGGCCCATTCTGCATTGAATCGCAGAGTGCGCGACGGGGGGCAGGGCGGCCGCCCCCGCGGCGGCCCCGGCGCCGCTCAGCGCGGCGCGCGAGAGGGGGCACCGCCGCGCCTCGCATCGGCCCTGTCCCAGTATACTGGAAGGGCGCCGCGCGTGAGGCGCAGAGCCGGCGCGCGCGCGGCCGCTCAGGCTTATCCTGCGTCGGAAGACGCTGAGCGGGAGTGGCCCCATAGGGAGCTCCACCTAAGGCCCAGTGGCAACGTTCCAATGCGTCCCCGCCACCTACTCCGGCACGCCCCCCACGCGTTTCGTGGCCCCATAAGGAGCGCCACCGAAGACGATATCCACAATTGCGGCACTCACATCTGCGAATGGCTGGGCCCTGGGAAGTCGCTCATCCTTACCATGCGGGCTGACTGTACACATGGCGGGTTCTGGAAACCCTGAACCCAATAAATATGTCGCCTCCTGGGGGTGCTTGTTTTAGCTCCACCGGCTTAGGCGGCCTTGTTTTGCTTCCGCCGCCTTCCGCCAGCCTTCAACCGCCTCCCGCCGAGGAAGAGATGACAAACCCTTCGTTCCCCGAAGGCGAGGCCATTTCTGAAACGGCTCACATATCCACCACCGCTGACCTGGCCAGCGGCAGTGGATATGACCGTCAGGAACTGTTGCTTTCCGTGTCGCTGCGGCGGCCCCGGCGACACGCGATGCCTCGCGAGCGGACAGCGTGTCGCTGCGCAAAGCGGGGCGGAGGGGGGCGGCAGCAACTCGGGACGTTGACGCTCCATGACTGGGACGTGGATAACGTGTCGCGCCAAGACGTGGTGGGCCAGAACCGGCGGCGCGACTCCCTTAGTCAAAGTGCCCGACCGTACCAATACAACGCGCCTGTCTCGAGGGCGCGAATCCGAACCCCCACTACAACTTTCATATATCGTCAAGCGGACGGCATGGCCAGAAAGCTACGGAGCTACGGAACTGGAACGTTCTACGGCTAAGAAACGAATGCATGGAGCCGGCTTAGGCAAAGCGCGAACACATTTGGCGAGGCTAGCGTAAACTATGGAATAGAAAAAGGGCCTGAGGCATGAGAAATACGCAAAAGGAAGTAGACCCAGAGGCTCGAGGTCCTCCCTCCTCCTCCTCCTCATCCTTCTTCTCATCTTCCTCCTCATCTCTGCTGATCCTCCTCCTCCTCCTTCTTCTCCTCCTCCTTCTCCTTCTCCCCTCCTCCCCCTCCTCCCTCGCGCGCGGAGAGGAAGAAGGGAGAGAGGGCGCGCGCGGGAGCGCACGCGGTGGAGGAGAAAACAGGTGGGGGAGGAGGACGAGAGAGAGAGGAGGAACGACGACGACGACGACGACGACGACGACGACGACGACGACGACGACGGCCGTGCGGAGGGCGGCTGCGCCATCGAGCGCATTCTGGGCGCCGTCGCCTGTCTGGGGAGCCGCCCGCGGACGCCAGCCCACGCGGCCCGGGTGCCGCGCTCGCTGCTGCCCTGCCCCGCGCCGAGGCGGCAGGCGCCCGTGGAGGGCGCCGCCGCCCCCCCTGCGCCCACGGCCCAGGCCTGGCACGCCGCGCGGGTGGCGGACGCCCACGCGGCCGTGGTGGAGCCCTACGGCCGAGAAGACGATCAAGAGAGTCATGATTCAAGAGATCTGGGCCAGCTTCCCTGGCAACTGTTCCTGTTCACGCTGGAGAAGAAGAGCGTGCGCAGGAACCTGGGCCAACTTCCTGGCGAGTTGGTTGAGGAACGCTGGCCCGGCTTCGCCCACGGCCCAGGCCTCGCACGCCGCGCGGGTGGCGGACGCCGACTAGTCATGGTGGAGACCTACAGTCAACCCGTATAATAAGGACGCACGATAAGAATGCAAGGGCCTTGGAGGGCCATGTCGACACTTTGCGAGCGGGGCGCGGCCAGCGCAAGCCGCCATGGATGGGCCGAGGGGGAAGGATGCAAGGGTAACCTTGAACAGTTGCTCATCCGACGACGCCAGGGCGAGGATGGAATCGGGTGAGGTGATATCGAGAATATCTGAGATCGGGCGGCTCTGGAAGATGTATGTTATGGGGCGCCGCGGCCTTCTCTGAGCGTTCCAGAACGCTTTGAGAGCGTTTCGCAACGCTCTGGAACGTATTTGTCCTCGTCATGGCCCCGTCCGAAAATGTGCGTCGGGCCAGACTGCGCCGGCACGGAGTCGAGATCGAACCCGATCGGCTGCGCCAGGGTGCACAGCAGCGCCATGCAGGCAAGCATCAGACCGCATCGGATCTTCGGAGGATTGAGCGTCGCGTACTAGGGGGGCGAGAGACGGGGGGGGCAGCAAGGGCTGCCGAGAAGGAGGCCTTTAGGGCCCCTGAAGGGGCCCATTAGGGCCCGAAAGGGGGCCTTTCGGGCCCGAAACATGCACCCTGATTCCGGCCCATTATCGCCCCCCCCCCCCCCCCCCCCCCCCCATGAAGCGACGACCAGGAGCATCGGCATCGAATCAGACCAGGCTGGCCAGAATCGAGATCGAATGGGATCGACAAGGACCCTGTCAGGGCGCCAGGCGCCCATGGCTTCCTTGCCTCCGCCGTTTGACCCGACAGACCGCAACGGCCGCGAGGCCACCCTCCATGCAGGCCGAGGGGATCCACGGGGAGGGGCGCGGCTGCTGCCCGGGGCGCCCAGAGGCGTCCCCTGCCCAGCGAAGTGGCAATTGCCTGGCAGATGCACTGAGCATCGTTCACAATCGAAACATGGTCACAAGAACGTGGATCAAGAAAATGGGCCCCCTTTCTGGGCTTCCCACTCACAGGACCAGGCGCGGAGGTAGAGGGGCGGGGAGGGGAGGGAGGGGACACTCATAGAATTCAACAAAATCCCCACGAACCCGGCACAGTACGTGCAGTGCCGGGGGTGGCGGACCGTCTCCCCATCCTGCCATCAAAGGGGGATGCGAAGTCCCTGGAGACGGGACGGGGTGGGCATTGGCTGGCATCATAGCCGACCCACAATCAATGGAGGCATCAAAGCCTCTGACCATCATACTGTCTAGGCTGATCCACTCACGGATCCAACACCTCATCTTCTACTCAATTCATTCCATGCGTAGCATGCTCTCCCTGATTGGGCCGTGAACGGGACTCAGTCCCCTGCCGGCCGTCCAGTGCCTGTCATAGAATTCATAGAACTCATTGAATTCAAAGGGAATGGGAGGGCCTCGTTGCTCCTGCCTCCTGGCTCGTTCTTCGTTCTCTCCCACTCCTGTTCTGTTTCTCCCCTCTGTCGCCCTTCCTTCCCCCTCCCCTCCCGCTTGCCTTTCACCCTTGGGCTAGCTCTGACCGGTAACGTTTTGGTCCAGACCTCCCACTTCAGACGTCTAGTTGGTAACCCTTTGGTCCAGACCTCCCGCCTGCAGACCTTACCTGGTAACCCTTTGGTCTTAACTCGTGCAAACTCGTGCAAGCTCTGCAGGTTGTGATCGTCACCGGGACTCGGAGTCAAAACGGTGTATACGTTACTTGGCTTCCCACTCACAGGACCAGGCGCGGAGGTAGAGGGGCGGGGAGGGGAGGGAGGGGACACTCATAGAATTCAACAAAATCCCCACGAACCCGGCACAGTACGTGCAGTGCCGGGGGTGGCGGACCGTCTCCCCATCCTGCCATCTAAGGGGGATGCGAAGTCCCTGGAGACGGGACGGGGTGGGCATTGGCTGGCATCATAGCCGACCCACAATCAATGGAGGCATCAAAGCCTCTGACCATCATACTGTCTAGGCTGATCCACTCACGGATCCAACACCTCATCTTCTACTCAATTCATTCCATGCGTAGCATGCTCTCCCATGGGTATTCCCATGACGAGAAGTGCCCCCAGGTGGAAAGTCTAAGCATGATGAGAACACAAGGGTACCCCCCAGTCAAGGATGTTCTTTATCCTCGTGCTGGCTGTAACCGATCCTTAATTCACAAGCGGTACACCTAGCCGTATCCGCGCCCTGGCGGTCTGGATTCAGGGGCGCGATCCCGCGGATGCGCTGTCGCACGGACACGATCCGCAAGAAGTATTGTTGGACCGAGTCCTATCCCCACTTAGAGGACGAAACGACTGCATGAGCACAAGCATGAAAACTCGGAGCCCCGCGCAGATTTCTTGGATCGGCGCTGGGGCCCGTTTAATTTGTTCTTTTTCGGCCACTGGCGTGGCCTGGGCTCCACTGGCCGATTTACCCCCCTAGATGGGGATGCTAGGCTGTTCCCTTCGGGCTTCGAGGGGCATAACCCCCAACTGGGGTAATGGGATAGTGGGGCTTGGGATGGGGATTGGGGATAGAAGTCAGTGAAACGATGCTGATGCACGGGGCCACGCGGAAGGAGGCCCTCCTCGACCAGGCGGAGGAGAGGGGCTTCGTGCGCGAGCGCCTCGCCAGGCCCTCCCACGCGGAGCTTGCGGAGTGCTGCTTTTCCACGCCGAGCTCTCGGAGCGAAGCGGGTCAGATCTGGGCAGCAGGGGCGATGGCCCACTGGCACCCACGCCTCGCGCCGCACAGCGGCACAGCTGAGCCCGCCGCGCCCGCGCCGCGGGCAGTCCGCTTCGAGGGACGAGCCCGCCCGGGCGGGGCCAAATGCCCCCAAGGGTGTTGCCCCCCTTTCCCTCTCTCCGTTTCTCCCCGTCCCCGCCTTCTTCTTTCTCCCTCGCCCCTTCCCCCTCCTCCTCGTCTCCAATTTGCAACGTGTGCAGCAAAATCCGCAATCCGGAGAGAGAGAGAGAGAGAGAGAGCACCAACTACAGCAGAAAAGTGAGAGAGAGAGAGATAGAAAGAGGAAAAGGGGAGTAGCTACACTACTTGCCGACCTTCCAGCGGTGTGCTGCGCCCGAAGAACCCTTTCCTCTGTTCCTCCTTCGTTGCCTCCCTCCTCCCTCTCCTCGGGGGGGCGGTTCCATCTGCTTTGGTGGGCTTGCAGTCCCGCAGGGGGCGAGGCTGAGACACTCCTCGTGGCCCTGCGCCTTCGAGAGCCATTGCCCCTTTGTGGGCTACAGCCAGACGCACAGTCTTCACGCTGAATTCCGCCGCGACGCCTCCTCCACCCTCCTTCCCCCTCCTGCCTCCTCCCTCCTCCCTGCTCCCTCCTCCCTCCTCCCTCCCCATCCTCCCTCCTCCCTCCTCTCTCCTCCCTCCTCCTCGTCCTCCTCCTCCTCCTCCTCCTCCTTCGTCTCCTCCTCCTCCTCCTCCTCCTTCTCCTCCTCCAGTTCTCCCTCGCGCGCGGAGAGGAAGAAGGGAGAGAGGGCGCGCGCGGGAGCGCACGCGGTGGAGGAGAAGACAGGCGGGGGAGGAAGGGAGAGCGGAGGAGGAGGACGACGACGAAGACGACGAACATGACGACGAACACGACGACGAACACGACGACGACGACAACGACGACGACGATGAAGACGACGATGACGACAGTGACGACGACGACGACGACGACGATGACGACGACTTCACAGCGCGGGGGCGCGCCTGCGATCTTGAGCGAGGCAAGGCTGCTGGACGGGTAGGTCGCGCTGCCGCTGAGCTGCCTGTGCCACGAGTCCTGGTCCAACGGGTCGTCCGCGCCGAGGTCCTCTCGGGACGGTCGCGCGCGCCAAAGGAGGGAGGACGGGAGCCCCCCCCCCCCTCCTCCTCCTCCTCCTCCTCCTTCTCCTCCTCCTCCCTCCTCCTCCCTCCTCCTCCCTCCTCCTCCCTCCTCCTCCTCCTCCTCCTCCTCCTCCTCCTCCTCCTCGTCCTCGTCCTCGTCCTCGTCCTCCTCCTCCTTCACCTCCTCCACCCATTCCCTCTCCCTCCTCCTCCTCCTCCTCCTCCTCCGTTTCCTCCTCCTTTTCCCCCTCCGCCTCCCCGTCCTCTCTCCTCTTTTGAGCGTGTTTACGCGGGCACCCTCCTCCTTCTCATGTGCGCGCGCTCCTCTTCCGCCGATGTTCATAGGGACATTGTGGTCTTCGTTCGGAGGCTCTTGGAAATTCACAAAGCCCCATGCCTTCTCCGTCCAGCTCCCTGACCACAGCCTCTCCCTCCTCCTCCTCCGCCCCGTTCTTCTCCTCCTCCGCCTGCTGCAACCGCGGCCCCGGCTCGCGCCCAAATTTCAGGCGCGTGGCCATCGGGAATAGGCTTGCGGGGAGACGGTCCACAAAGCATCAAAATATTCCTGCGCCTCACCCCGGTGTTTAGCGAACGACGGTAAACAGCGATCACGTCGGGCTCCAGCTGCGCCTCCCCATATTCGCCTAGCAGCACCACAGCACGCTGCCACTACTGGTCATTCTCGCAAGCGCTGATCCCAGCGTTGTAGCTGATGATGTCGTGCTCCGCCTTCGCCTCCCGCATCTCGCCCAACAGAGCCAAAGCCTGATGCCACTGCTCGCCCATCCTGCAGGCGCTGATCCCACTGCTGTAGCTGACTATCGGTCTGGTGGCCTTTCGGACGAAGTCGTGGCTTGAGTCT
Organism: Prorocentrum cordatum; assembly: GCA_963575745.1. Classification (NCBI taxonomy): domain Eukaryota; class Dinophyceae; order Prorocentrales; family Prorocentraceae; genus Prorocentrum; species Prorocentrum cordatum. The sequence goes on along the minus strand of CAUYUJ010021726.1, from coordinate 837,877 downwards.
GCCACGCTGTGCTCTCATGAAGGGTGGCATGTCATCCTTGGCGGAGTTTCGGCTTGAACCTGCAACGTTGTAATCCTGATCCATATTGGGTGCTCCAAGCACCGCCTGGGACACCTTTGCGTCCGCACTGAGTCGAGCGGCGTTACAATCACCACGTTGGCAGGCATGATGAATGAACAGGGCGGCGCGCTCCAGAGTGCGGGCTCAAGGGCTTCGGATTCAAAACCAAGCCAGGCGACGTTGCAGCGTCGACCGACGTCTTCGCCAGATGAACACGCCTCGGCCCCAGCCAGCGGCATCGTGCATGCTGGAGGCGTACGGAAGCAGCACGGAGCACTCAGGAGCAATTCGCGAAGTGCCTTGCAACGGCAATCTGAGCCATCCATCGCAACGCGTGCCATGGCACCACATCGCATACCCAGGACACAAGAACACCCTGCTGCATGGTATAACATTACCCGGTAGACCGCAGCGTGGAATATGTCGTAACTCACCACGATATATGACCAACAGGCGGCCGACCGACGATGATCCCAGGCGCCCAATGTTTCATATAACAAATGCTCCTCGGACTACTGGACCCCTTCGCTGGGACCGTTTTTGCGTTCTTGGATTTGTGTTGTGCGGCCCCGGGGCCCATAGACAACTTCCAGACTCCGGGAGCCGCGAAAAACTCCCCGCGTGATTTCTCATGCGATTTTGCACGATGCCGGATGTCTGCGATGTTGACGACGTCGTCAGCAGCCGCCTGGAGACGACGACAAAGATCACAACGGCGCCTGCGATGATGACGACGATGATGGCGACTATCGAGGACGACGGCGACGACGATGGTGACAGCGACGGCGGCGGAGCCGGCGACGACGAAGCCGACGGCGGTGGCGGTAGCGGCGACCGGCCGGCCGCGCAGGCATGCGGCGGGGATCTGCCCTGGTTAGAGCTGTGATCTCCCGCGCCCGCGGGGGGTGGCTCGCGCCTGCGCCTTGGACGCCGAGTGGGACGCACAAGGACATGCTAGTGCTGTGTGTCCTCCTCGGAGTCGTGCGCCCGACCTGAACATCTAGTATAGCCATCTTGTAGTACATCGCTTCTCGAGCGGAGTGGCCAGAAGGCGTCCGCCATCGCGCATATACTATAAGATTTCTCGGCGGGCACGTCGCGCTGGCCGGGGGGGGCGACGCACATGGAGTATTGGTATGGCGAGGTGACGCCGACATAGGGCCCCCTCCGCGCTGGAGCGCAAGGATGGGAGGACCATGCCCTGCCAGTGTGGTGCGTAAACTTTCCCATGGTGAAGGTGCGCCGGACGTCGTTCATGGTGAGACGGCCTGCATGTCGACACACCGGCTGCGTCCTCCATGCCGGTCAGTCGTACGCGTCGCTTGCATGCCAGCTGGTAATTGCTCTTCGCGGTGAGCCTGCCCGAAACCCAGACCCCCGACGTCGTGATTTTGTCACAACGTTGACCCCAGGAGGTCTGGACCCCTTCCCTGGGACAGGTTTTTCATCCCGAATCGTTTTTTGACTGTCCCGAGGCCCAGTGAGGGGGGTCCCCAGAGGCCGAAAAAGACCAGAAACCTGTCGCCCAATTTTTGTTCGGAGCGTCGGATCTCTGGGCAGTGCCGTCCTGCGATCTGCGAGGTGTGCACTCGGTGCCGTCTCCTCGGAGGGCCCGCCCAGGGCGAAGCGGCCCTCTTCGGCCAGGCGACCCCGCTGGCAGACACGGCGATCGAGACCTCGCAGCACGAAGCTCCCCGAACGGCGCCAGGGGCAACCCAAGCGGGCGCCAGCGGGGGGTGGCGGCCAGTGTCCCCTGGGGCGGTCAAGTTTTCTATCCAAGTCTCACCGCGCCGTTAGTCCTCGACGTGCCCAAGTGGACGACGCCGACACCACGGCAAACCGACGGCAAGCCCTGCGCCCCACGCCCAAAGAAGACGGGGCCGGCACCGCGGCAAATCCACGGCGAGCCCACCGCGCCCGAGGCGGCGTTTGCCCTGGTGGCCGAGGCGCCCTCCTCAAGACGGAAGGCCGCGTGTCGGAATAACCGGCGCGCCGGCATATCCATATCCAATGCGTCGTGCATTTTATTGGAAGGTGCACAGCAAGGCCGAGACGCACTGGATATGGATAAAGATCGAGCCTCCAGGGCCAGGGTGTTCTCCATATCCGGTGTGCCTGAGGTTTATGGGACATGGAGCCCAAAACTCCAAGCTGCAATGGATATGGACAGACGTATTGCCCGCATCTAATTAGGGCTGTTGAAGCCGAGCACGGCCCATGGTGGGGGTCTCGTGGGAGTGCCTTGGGGATCTGGGGGCTGTCTGGAGGTGCTCTCAGGGGCATGCTGGGGGTATGGGGAGCCATCTTGGGCGGGGGAGGGCTCCCGTGGGCCATTTGTACTTCCTCATCTTAGGCCCATCGTGGGGCTTGCTTGGGGGTAGCTTGGGCCGTTTTGATGGCAAATTGGGCCGTCTCAGGGCCCCGTTGGGCTGTCTTGGGGCTTCCTTGGGACCATCTTGGGCGCGTCTGGTGCCCTCGATGAGGCTCTGGTGGGCCTCCGAGGCATTCCGGGAAGCCTCTGGGGCTGTGTTTGGAGCGATTTGGAGCCGAAGATTGAAGCACGACCAGCGGATTTTTACGATTTCGGGCTGCCGTGGGCTCTCCGTCGACCGCCTAGGGGCGGCTTGGAGATATGCTGGCGACATCATGACGGCTCTGGTGAGCGACCCGCGGGCCATTCGAGCCGTCCTCGGGTTCTTTGGGGTGCCTCTGGACAGCTCCACGAGAGCGCCCGGGGCGTCGGGGTCTCTGCCCAAAGCGAATTCGCTGCCACAAATGTCCTTTCTCGCACGCGCGCGACCGGGTAGTGTAGCACAGCAGATGGCATTGGACTCCGACTTCGCATCCCTCAACTAACTGAGCAGCTTTCGACATTGAGCTCCACCTTCATCGCGAACATCTCGCTGAACAGCGGCAAGGCCCGCTTTCAATGCTCGCCTCTGCCACGCGTGCTGATCCTAGCCCTGAAGGCAACTAGGGCGGACCCAAGTAATGGTATCCGAAGCGGCTTCCTGCGCGCTGGGAAACCACTGCCAAATTCACAATACGGGTGCCCGTCCACATACTTTATCACAGTCGTTGCCCAGCTGGGTCCCGCTTCGGAATATGCTCTAACACGCGAAAGGCCGATCCCAAGATAGCCTGGGAACCCTGCCGAAGTGCGAGACGACCTCTCGTACGCTATGGCGCCCAAGTTGTTACTGCTGTCCTTCGGCTCCGAATCAACATCCCGCGCCTCGTTGAGCAGCGACAACTTATGCCGCCACTGGCCACATCTGTCGCACGAGCAGATATCAGTTTCATAGCTGATGACGATGGGATTCAGTCTCGCCTCCCACACCTCTCTCAGCAGAGCCGCAGTGGGCTGCCAATGCTCGCCCTTCTCACACGCGATGATCCCAGCGTTGTAGACCCGTGGCCTGGCGGCAACGAAGTATGCCCGAGATGGCACGTTGGGCCAAGAGAAGATTTTGCCGAAAGGCTTTCGTGATGACGTTGGGCCCGGACTTCGCCTCTGCTGTTGCTGTCTGCCGCTGCAAGGTACTGCAGCCTGCGGCATATTGTTGCTGTTGCTGCATGTGTTTGCTGTGTGCTGCCGCTGCTTGTTGCGGACTGCTGCTGTTCACTGTTGCTGTTCGAGGCTGCAGAGTCCTGCTTACTGGTACACCTGCTAGCTGACGCAACCTGCAGCTCGTGAGTGGACCGAGGAGCGATGAGCAAGCAGCGGGGAGTCAGGGCCAAGAGGGATGTGGGAGACGCGAGGAGCGATCAGCGAGGAACAAGGAGAGAGAAGGGAGGAGCGACGGCCGCAGAGAGAGAGGGAAGGAGTGATGGGAGAGTCGAATAGAAAGAAAGGGGGAGGCAGACGCTAGTAACCAGGAGTGAGAAGGGAGGGACCAGGAGGTCGGTGGGAGCAGCAAGGAGGAGTGAGAAGAGAGGCGCCAGGAGCGAGGAGAGTGAAAGAGAGAGAGAGGCGAGGAGCGTGGAGAGAGCGGCAGGCAGCGAGGAGCGTAGAGCGAGGAGCATGGCGCGAAAATGCCGGCACGTGAAGAGGCCAGCACGCGAATGCTCCAATCGTCTCGGCGCGCGTGGCCGAACATCACCCGCTGCCCTGCGCCGCCCCCCCCCCCCCCCCCCCAGCGACGCGACGGCGGGGGCGGCGACGGCGGCGGCGACCAGAGGAAGGGGGGGGGGCGGCGCTCCTCGCCCGCCAGGCAGCAGCTCGGGCTTCACAACGACGACGACGCCGGCGTCGGCGGCGGCGGCGGCCGCGGCGGGCGGCGATCGGGGGGGGGGGGGCGGCATCTCCTCGCCCTCCTTGCAGCAGCTCCCGACGCCAGCCCCCATCCCACCCGGCCCGCCGCTCCCCCGGGCGGGGCGCGGCGAGCGCCGCTGCAACCGGGGGCGGTCGGCGAGGCACGAGGCCTTGGCGGAGGCCGCCGCCGCCGCATGCGTCGTGCTCATGGTCGTGGTCGTGGTCGACTTGATGCCGTTCTCGTACTCATCTCCCAGCCTCGAAAGTGGCGACAGTTTCACAGATCGCAGCCCCCCCCCCCCAGGAATGGCGAGGTCTAATTTGGGTCTGCCCGTGGCGTCACTGTGCTGGCACCCCCAGCAGGCCTCGAAAGTGGCGACAGTTTCACAGGTCGCAGCCCCCCCCCCCCGGGGATGGCGAGGTCTAATTTAGGTCTGCTCGTGGCGTCACTGTGCTGGGCCCCCCCAGCAGGCCTCGAAAATGGCGACAGTTTCACAGACCGCAGCCCCCCCAGAGATGGCGAGGTCTAATTTGAATCCGCGCGTGGCCTTCACTGTGCTGGGCCCCCCAGCAGGCATCGAAAATTGCGGCAGTTTCACAGATCGCAGCCCCCCAGGGATGGCGACGTCTAATTGGAATCCGCGCGTCGCCCTCGCTGTGCTGGGCCCCCTAGCAGGCCCCGAAAATGGCGACAGTTTCACAGATCGCAGCCCCCCAGGGATGGCGAGGTCTAATTTGAATCTGCGCGTCGCCCTCACTGTGCTGGGCCCCCCAGCAGGCCTCGAAAATGGCGACAGTTTCACAGATCGCAGCCCCCCAGGGATGGCGAGGTCTAATTTGAATCTGCCCGTGGCCCTCATTGTGCTGGGCCCCCCAGCAGGCCTCGAAAATGGCGACAGTTTTCACAGATCGCAGCCCCCCCAGGGATGGCGAGGTCTCATTTGAATCTGCCCGTGGCCCTCACTGTGCTGGGCCCCCCAGCAGGCCTCGAAAATGGCGACAGTTTCACAGATCGCACCCCCCTAGGGATGGCGAGGTCTAATTTGAATCTGCCGTGGCGTCACTGTGCTGGGCCCCCCAGCAGGCCTCGAAAATGGCGACAGTTTCACAGATCGCAACCCCCCAGGGATGGCGAGGTCTCATTTGAATCTGCCCGTGGCCCTCACTGTGCTGGGCCCCCCAGCAGGCCTCGAAAATGGCGGCAGTTTCACAGATCGCAGCCCCCCAGGGATGGCGAGGTCTAATTTGAGTCTGCGCGTCGCCCTCACTGTGCTGAGCCCCCCAGCAGGCCTTGAAAAAGGCGACGGTTTCACAGATCGCAGCCCCCCAGGGACAGCGAGGTCTAATTTGAATCTGCGCGTCGCCCTCACTGTGCTGAGCCCCCCAGCAGGCATCGAAAATGGCGGCGGTTTCACAGATCGCAGCACCCCCAGGGAGGGCGAGGTCTAATTTGAATCTGCGCGTCGCCCCCACTGTGCTGGGCCCCCCAGCAGGCCTCAAAAATGGCGACAGTTTCACAGATTGCAGCCCCCCAGGGATGGCGAGGTCTAATTTGAATCTGCGCGTCGCCCTCACTGTGCTGGCCCCCCCAGCAGGCCTCGAAAATTGCGACAGTTTCACGGATCGCAGCCCCCCGCAGGCAAGACAGGAAGAGGCAGGGAGGGAGGGGGAGGAGGAAGGAAGGAGTGGAGACCACACTGCTCTATTCAAAACGAATACCCAACCAAGGAGGGTTGGGAATACGAATACCCAACCAAGGAGGGCTGGGGAAAAAAATCACTGGCGACGTACCCAACCCCTGCACAAAAGTGGGGCGCAAACAGTTTAGGACACTTTATAAGGGGGCGATGACGGAGCGAGGGTTACATATGTCTGCAAACGGAATTCGGGAGACTCACAGGACACTGGCTACAGGAAAAGGGCTGGATAAAGCTGATGGGTTACAATTTAAACTGTGATCACAGCAGGCATCGAAAGTGGCGACAGTTTCACAGATCGCAGCCCCGCAGGGATGGCGAGGTCTCAGTTGAATCTGCCCGTGGCCCTTACTGTGCTGGCCCCCCCAGCAGGCCTCGAAAGTGGCGACAGTTCCACAGATCGCAGCCCCCCAGGGACGGCGAGGTCTCATTTGAATAAGCCCGTGGCGCCACTGCGCTGGGCCCCCCAGCAGGCCTCGAAAGTGGCGACAGTTTCACAGATCGCAGCCCCCAAGGGATGGCGAGGTCTCGTTTGAATATGCCCGTGGCGTAACTGTGCAGGGCCCCCCAGCAGGCCTCGAAAGTGGCGACAGCTTCACAGATCGCAGCCCCCCCCCCAGAGATGGCGAGGTCTAATTTGAATCCGCGCGTGGCCCTCACTGTGCTGGGCTCCCCGGCAGACCTCGAAAATGGAGACAGTTTCACAGATCGCAGCCCCCCAGGGATGCGAGGTCTCATTTGAATCTGCCCGTGGAGTCACTGTGCTGGGCCCCCCAGCAGGCCTCGAAAGTGGCGACAGTTTCACAGATCGCAGCCCCCCAGGGATGGCGAGGTCTAATTTGAATCCGCGCGTGGCCCTCACTGTGCTGGGCCCCCCAGCAGGCCTCGAAAATGGCGACAGTTTCACAGATCGCAGCCCCCCAGGGATGGCGAGGTCTAATTTGAATCCGCGCGTGGCCCTCACTGTGCTGGGCCCCCCAGCAGGCCTCGAAAGTGGCGACAGTTTCACAGATCGCAGCCCCCCAGGGATGGCGAGGTCTAATTTGAATCTGCCCGTCGCCCTCACTGTGCTGGGCCCCCCAGCAGGCCTCGAAATGGCGACAGTTTCACAGATCGCAGCCCCCCAGGGATGGCGAGGTCCAATTTGAATCCGCGCGTCGCCCTCACTGTGCTGACCCCCCACAAGGCCTCGAAAATGGCGACAGTTTCACAGATCGCAGCCCCCCAGGGATGGCGAGGTCTAATTTGAATCGGCGCGTCGCCCTCGCTGTGCTGGGCCCCCCAGCAGGCCTCGAAAATGGCGACAGTTCCACAGATCGCAGCCCCCCAGGGATGGCGAGGTCTCATTTGGGTCCGCGCGTGGCGTCACTGTGCTGAGCCCCCCAGCAGGCCTCGAAAATGGCGACAGTTCCACAGATCGCGGCCCCCCAGGGATGGCGAGGTCTAATTTGAATCGGCGCGTCGCCCTCACTGTGCTGGCCCCCCCGGCAGGCCTCGAAAATGGCGACAGTTTCACAGATCGCAGCCCCCCCAGGGATGGCGACGTCTAATTGGAATCTGCGCGTTGCCCTCGCTGTGCTGGGCCCCCAAGCAGGCCCCGAAAATGGCGACAGTTTCACAGATCGCAGCCCACCAGGGATGGCGAGGTCTAATTTGAATCTGCGCGTCGCCCTCACTGTGCTGGGCCCCCCAGCAGGCCTCGAAAATGGCGATAGTTTCACAGGTCGCAGCCACCCGCAGGCAAGACAGGAAGAGGCAGGGAGGGAGGAAGGAAGGAGTGGAGACCACACTGCTCTATTCAATACGAATACCCAACCAAGGAGGGTTGGGAACAACTTACCCTGGCGACGTACCCAACCCCTGCGCAAACGCGGGGCGCAAACAGTGTAGGACACTTTATAGGGGGGCGATGACGGAGCGAGGGTTACATATGTCTGCAGACGGAATTCGGGAGACTCGCAGGACACTGGCTACAGGACAAGGACAAGATAAAGCTGATTAGATTCAATCCCTGAGCAACCCTAGCCACTTCGAAAGCGGGGATCTCATATCGCAGCTCCCCAGGGATGGCAAGGTCGAATTTGGGCCCGCGCGTGGCGTCGCTGTGCTGGGCCCCCCAGCAGGCCTCGAAAGTGGCGACAGTTTCACAGATCGCAGCCCCCCAGGGATGGCGAGGTATAATTTGGGTCCGCGCGTGGCGTCACTGTGCTGGGCCCCCAGCAGGCCTCGAAAGTGGCGACAGTGTCACAGATCGCAGCCCACCAGGGATGGCGAGGTCCAATTTGAATCCGCGCGTGGCGTCGCTGTGCTGGGCCCCCTAGCAGGCCTCGAAAGTGGCGACAGTTTCACAGATCGCAGCCCCCCAGGGATGGCGAGGTATAATTTGGATCTGCGTGTGGCGTCACTGTGCTGGGCCCCCCAGCAGGCCTTCGAAAGTGGCGACAGCTTCACAGATCGCAGCCCCCCAGGGATGGCGACGTCTAATTTGGATCCGCGCGTGGCGCCACTGTGCTGGGCCCCCAGCAGGCCTCGAAAGTGGCGACAGCTTCACAGATCGCAGCCCCCCAGGGATGGCGACGTCTAATTTGGATCCGCGCGTGGCGCCACTGTGCTGGGCCCCCCAGCAGGCCTCGAAAGTGGCGACAGTTTCACAGATCGCAGCCCCCTAGGGATGGCGAGGTCTCATTTGGGTCCGCGCGTGGCGTCACTGTGCTGGGCCCCCCAGCAGGCCTCGAAAGTGGGGGCAGTTTCACAGATCGCAGCCCCCAGGGATGGCGAAGTCTAATTTGGGTCCGCGCGTGGCGTCACTGTGCTGGGCCCCCCAGCAGGCCTCGAACGTCGCGACAGTTTCACAGATCGCAGCCCCCCAGGGATGGCGAGGTCTAATTTGAGTCAGCGCAGGGATGGCGATGTCTAATTTGGATCCGCGCGTGGCGCCACTGTGCTGGGCCCCCCAGCAGGCCTCGAAAGTGGCGACACTTTCGCAGATCGCAGCCCCCCCAGAGATGGCGAGGTCTAATTTGAGACTGCCCGTGGCGTCACTGTGCTGGGCCCCCCAGCAGGCCTCAAAAGTGGTGGCAGCTTCACAGATCGCAGCCCCCCCCCCCGCCCCAGGGATGGCGACGTCTAATTTGAGTCTGCCCGTGGCGTCACTGTGCTGGGCCCCCAAGCAGGCCTCGAAAGTGGCGACAGTTCCACAGATCGCAGCCCCCCCCACGGATGGCGAGGTCTAAATTGAATCTGCCCGTGGCGTCACCGTGCTGGGCCCCCCAGCAGGCCTCGAAAGTGGCGACAGTTTCACAGATCGCAGCCCCCCAGGGATGGCGAGGTCAAATTTGTGTCCGCCCGTGGCGTCACTGTGCTGGGCACCCCCCAGCAGGCCTCGAAAGTGGCGACAGCTTCACAGATCGCAGCCCCCCCAGGGATGGCGATGTCTAAGTCCCCCCAGCAGGCCTCGAAAGTGGCGACAATTTCACAGATCGCAGCCCACCAGGGATGGCGAGGTCTAATTTGGATCCGCGCTCGGCGCCACTGTGCTGGGCCCCCCAGCAGGCCTCGAAAATGGCGACAGTTTCACAGATCGCAGCCCCCCAGGGATGGCGAGGTCTAATTTGAGTCTGCCCGTGGCGTCACTGTGCTGGGCCCCCCGGCAGTCCTCGAAAGTGGCGACAGTTTCACAGATCGCAGCCCCCCAGGGATGGCGAGGTCTAATTTGAATCTGCCCGTGGCGTCACTGTGCTGGGCCCCCCAGCCGGCCTCGAAAGTGGCGACAGTTTCACAGATCGCAGCCCCCCAGGGATGGCGAGGTCTAATTTTGGTCCGCCCGTCGCCCTCACTGTGCAGGGCCCCCCAGCAGGCCTCGAAAGTGGCGACAGTTTCACAGATCGCAGCCCCCCAGGGATGGCGAGGTCTAATTTGGGTCCGCCCGTCGCCCTCACTGTGCTGGGCCCCCCAGCAGGCCTCGAAAATGGCGACAGTTTCACAGATCGCAGCCCCCCTGGGATGGCGAGGTCTAATTTGAATCCGCGCGTGGCCCTCACTGTGCTGGGCCCCCCAGCAGGCCTCGAACATGGCGACAGTTTCACAGATCGCAGCCCTCCAGGGATGGCGACGTCTAATTTGAATCCGTGCGTCGCCCTCACTGTGCTGGGCCCCCCAGCAGGACTCGAAAATGGCGACAGCTTTACAGATCGCAGCCCACCAGGGATGGCGAGGTCTAATTTGCTGCGCGTCGCCCTCACTGTGCTGGGCCCCCCTGCCGGCCTCGAAAATGGCAACAGTTTCACAGATCGCAGCCCCCCAGGGATGGCGAGGTCTAATTTGAATCTGCGCGTCGCCCTCACTGTGCTGAGCCCCCCAGCAGGCCCCGAAAAGGGCGACGGTTTCACAGATCGCAGCCCCCCCAGGGATGGCGAGGTCTAGTTTGAATCTGCGCGTCGCCCTCACTGCGCTGGGCCCCCCAGCAGGCATCGAAAATAGCGGCAGTTTCACAGATCGCACCCCCCCAGGGATGGCGAGGTCTAATTTGAATCTGCGCGTCGCCCTCACTGTGCTGGGCCCCCCAGCAGGCTTCGAAAATGGCGACAGTTTCACAGATCGCAGCCTCCCGCAGGCAAGACAGGAAGAGGCAGGGAGGGAGGGAGGAGGAAGGAAGGAAGGAGTGGAGACCACACTGCTCTATTCAATACGAATACCCAACCAAGGAAGGTTGGGAAACATTACCCTGGCGACGTACCCAACCCCTGCGCAAAAGCGGGGCGCGGGGCGATGACGGAGCGAGGGTTACATATGTCTGCAGACGGAATTGGGGAGACTCGCAGGACACTGGCTACAGGAAAAGGGATTGATAAAGCTGATGAGTTACAATTCCTGAGCACTCCTAGCGACTTCGAAAACGGCGATCACAGCAGGCCTCGGAAGTGGCGACGGTTTCACAGATCGCAGCCCCGCAGGAATGGCGAATTCTAATTTGGGTCCGCGCGTCGCCCTCACTGTGCTGGGCCCCCCAGCAGGCCTCGAAAGTGGCGACAGCTTTACAGATCGCAGCCTCCAGGGGATGGCGAGGTCTCATTTGGATCTGCCCGTGGCGTCATTGCGCTGGGCCCCCCAGCAGGCCTCGAAAGTGGCGACAGTTTCACAGATCGCAGCCCCCCACGGATGGCGAGGTCTCGTTTGAATATGCCCGTGGCGCCACTGTGCTGGGCCCCCCAGCAGGCCTCGAAAGTGGCGATAGTTTCACAGATCGCAGCCCCCCAGAGACGGCGAGGTCAAATTTGAATCCGCGCGTGGCGTCACTGTGCTGGGCCCCCCAGCAGGCCTCGAAAGTGGCGACAGTTTCACAAATCGCAGCCCCCCAGGGATGGCGAGGTCGCATTTGAAGCTGCCCGTGGCGTCACTGTGCGGGGCACCCCAGCAGGCCTCGAAAGTGGCGACAATTTCACAGATCGCACCCCCCCAGGGATGGCGAGGTCTCATTTGGATCTGCCCGTGGCCGTCACTGCGCTGGGCCCCCCAGCAGGCCTCGAAAATGGCGACACTTTCACATATCGCAGCCCCCCAGGGATGGCGACGTCTAATTTGAATCCGTGCGTCGCCCTCACTGTGCTGGGCCCCCCAGCAGGACTCGAAAATGGCGACAGTTTCACAGATCGCAAGCCCCCCCAGGGATGGCGAGGTCTAGTTTGAATCTGCCCGTGGCCCTCACTGTGCTGGGACCCCCAGCAGGCCTCGAAAATGACGGCAATTTCACAGATCGCAGCCCCCCAGGGATGGCGAGGTCTAATTTGAATCCGCGCGTGGCCCTCACGGTGCTGGGCCCCCCAGCAGGCCTCGAAAATGGCGACAGCTTCACAGATCGCACCCCCCCCCAGGGATGGCGAGGTCTCATTTGAATCTGCGCGTTGCCCTCACGGTGCTGGCCCCCCCAGCAGGCCTCGAAAATGGCGACAGTGTCACAGATCGCAGCCCCCCAGGGATGGCGAGGTCTAATTTGAATCTGCGCGTCGCCCTCACTGTGCTGAGCCCCCCAGCAGGCCTCGAAAGTGGCGACAGCTTTACAGATCGCAGCCCCCAAGGGATGGCGAGGTCTCGTTTGAATATGCCCGTGGCGTCACTGCGCTGGGCCCCCCAGCAGGCCTCGAAAGTGGCGACAGTTTCACAGATCGCAGCCCCCCCCAGAGATGGCGAGGTCTAATTTGAATCTGCGCGTCGCCCTCACTGTGCTGGGCCCCCCAGCAGGCTTCGAAAATGGCGACAGTTTCACAGATCGCAGCCTCCCGCAGGCAAGACTGGAAGAGGCAGGGAGGGAGGAGGAGGAGGAGGAAGGAAGGAGTGGAGACCACACTGCTCTATTCAAAACGAACACCCAACCAAGGAGGGTTGGAAAAAAAAAAAACAGACGCGCATGAGGGCCTCCTGCTGATTGCGGAGGCGGCGGTTGACGCAACCCCTGAAGCCGCAATCCAACGGGTTGATGTCTGGAGAGCGCTTCGGAAAAAAAAGGCAGCGCCTCGATGGAATTGTTGACCTTGTTCTGCGCTGCGCTCCTGGACTTGTACCCCGAGGAGTCGCTGCCCCCCAGAATCAGGAAGCGCTTCTTGCTGGAGTATGCACGGCGCAGCGCTGGCGACAAGGACTTCGAGTGCTGGGAACTGGGGCTGGCGAGGTGCATGATTGTTAGATCCCGTGTATTTCGGGTCATATAAAAAGTCAATGCTACCATCGCGTTTGTCATCCCAGGTGCGACGTCATTGACTGTGGTCACTGCGTGGTTTAGTGCCGCCCATGCGTTTACCTCGTGAGAGTGGCGGTGTGCCTCTCACCGTGTATTACACCCGATTCTCAATATCTGCCTGCCGGTTGTTGT
>CAUYUJ010021726.1:785000-820000 GCA_963575745.1 Prorocentrum cordatum | reverse complement strand
ATCGTCACCGCCACCGTCAACATCATTACCACCACCATCATACCATCCATACATATGTGTCCTCATCCTCCTCCATCCCTCCTACTCGTTCGCCTATCCCCCCCCGCAGAAGAAGACTTCTTATGAAGCGTCAGAACCCTGAGTGGGATGATATGAGATGAGATGAGATGAAATGAGACAGAGCACTGAAGTCTAGGCTTTTCTTAGACCCCGAAGCTCCCTCTGCGTCCTTTGCGCGGAGGAGCCTCCCCCCCCCGCGCGCACCGAAGAGAGGTCGGCCTCCGTGAGGCCATAAGCCCGTAGAGTGCACGCCCTCGTCCCAAATACCGGGGCAGACTCCGCGGCACCCGCGCACGGGGCGGCCCCCCCAGAGGCCGCCGCAAGACTCCAAGAGCAGTCGGGGCGAGGCAGGCAAGGGCCAGGCGCGGGCCCCCCAGGGGCCTCCGACGGGTCCGACGGGTCACCTCGGGCAAACACCTCGGCAGTAAAACATTGCGCCACACGCGCTCGAACCTGCGGTCGGCACGCCGACTGGCAAGTCCACAACACGGGTCTTCACACTGGCCTAAAACGGCGGCCACTTCCGCGCCCTGAGACGTCGGAGCTGATCCTGCATGCGGCCCTGAGCCCGCGATCTCCCGACGGCAGGGCCGCAACAGGGACCCAGTCGGTTTGAACCCCGTGAAAACTAAGCCCCGCAGGCGCAACAACAAATCAACGCTCTCATTTTCGTGCCCGTGGCGCGCCGTGACCCGCGCATACAGCAGTGGGAGGCTGTTGACATTGTAGCCCGTCTCCGCGTAGTCGTCAGTCGTCCCAGCCGTCCGCTGGGCGAGCAAGTAAAAAAGAATGGCAAGTCGGGGGGCCTGGGGGAGGCTCCCCAGGATGGGCTTCCACAGTCTCGTCTGGCGCCCTCCCGAGCTTTCCAAGGTCGTCGTGATCCCGCCCAACCACCCCGTCCCCCACCAACGAACGAACTTCCCTCGTCCACTGGGCAGCCTCGCGGCACAGCTCCGTGAGCCCTCGCCAACGGTGAAAGCTGTCATCCTTAGCTCCGAAAGGCCACCCTGCTTAGCGAACACGTCTGCCGCGTTTTTCCCACGCTTATCTGAAAGCGTGGCTTCCATTATATGCATCCGTCATACTGCAGTGAGCCTTAGACTTTCGGGCCTCGAAATCATTCGGGGAAAGAGAGGCCCCAAAAGAAACCCACGTGTGGGCCCTGGTGTTATCCGAGCGCGACCCAGCAGCAGGGCCCTTAACCCAGGTCCGAAACGTGCCCACGCAATCGCCAGTACTTCAGTCAACGTGGGTAGCGACATCGTCCACGTCCCGCGCCGCCCGGCGCGGCGCGAACTCTATAGGCACAGGCCCGTAGGCCGCAACAACTACCTGACCGTGGGGGGTACAAATCACTAGAGCCCAGCCAGTTCTGGCAAACTCAAGCGCGCTAGACCAAAAACAGGCCCCCCGAAAACAACTGACTCGTTAGGAGACCGCTGGCTGGTCGACGGTACCAGTGGACCATCTGTTGAGGGTCGAAGCCGAACAACGGGGAGAAACTTAGGGACAATGCCTCTCGCAAAACATTCCCACGGCTCGAAATCGTTGCTCCTTGGCGCGGCGTGCGCGGCGGAGCACGCCTGGCGAAACTCAACACCCCTTGCGGCCAGCCAAGGCAACGCGCTCACAGCAGCGGTACATCATGGAACCATCGAGGTTCCCACACAGAGTGCGCGCAGGACTGGCCACCGGACCCGTTTTGTGCAAGCGGGCCTGGGACCACCAGGCACCAGAGAAAACATACTAAAGGGCACGATGGTGCCTCTCAGACCAGACGCTGATCCCCCTGGAAAAACATTTGTTTGGTTCGTCGGCGGCGAAACAGAGTTGGTGCACCAGCGCTGGAGCGAAACGGGGTCACCGAAAAGCGCATCGGCCAGCGTAATGTCAGCTTGTGATTGACAAATCCGTGGGGGCCGCGTGTTTCTAAAATCGTTCCCCTGCCGGGCTGCCGGGGCGCATCGCGGGGTGGCGCCCGCCAAATTGAAAATCAACGGGGCGGCGCAGGTGATTAACGCCGACGCCCGGCCGCCAACGAGAGGCAGGGGGGGGGTTGTCGGGAGGCAAGGGCGAACCAGGGCGCCCGTTATCTTGTCGAATCGACGCGGGCCTGCGGGCAAGGTGGGCTGTGGGGCGCAGCAAAGGGGGGATTTGCCAAGCAGCTCACGTCGCCGATTTTCCTAACACCCCCTGGCGCCGAAAGCGGCCATGCGTCGAGGACTGGCCCTTCGGCGGGGCGACCGAAACTTCGCAACCCCCTCCCCCTTTGCTTCCCCAGCTTTTCGTCCGACCCGAGCAAGGCAGGTAGACCTCCTCCCCCCCCTTTGTTGCCGTCGTCGCCGCCGTCCCCCGCCCTGCCTGCGCCCCTTTCGAGCGGCCGCTCTCTTTGTCGCTCGGGTTTTCTCCTCCTCCTCCTCCGCCTCCTCCTCCTCCTCCTCCTCCTCCTCCTCCTCCTCCTCCTCCTCCTCCTGCCTCCTCCTCATCCCTCCTCCTCATCCCTCTCCTCCTTCTCTTCCTCGTTATCCGCCTTCTCCTCCTTCTCCTCCCTCCCCATCCTCTCTCCTCCTCCCCTTAACGCGTGATTTGTTGTTCAAGTATCGCGCCCCGCAGGGTCTATTCATCAGCCCCGGGTGGGGGGGCTGGCCATTTGTTAATCAGAAGCTGACATTACAAGAGGGTGGAGGGAGGGGAAAGAGAGGCCCTGCAGCAGTGAAACAATTCTCACCTGATTGTGCTGGCGCGTCCGGCCCCGTCAGCGGGATCCACGGCAACTGCCGGGACGCGGCGCCGGCACCCACGGGCGATGACGGGGCCCAGTGCGTGGAAAGTGAATGATGCAGTGACGCTGCTGATGATGTAGGCGAGGTACTTGGACGACAGAATGATGGCCGCGAGGCCGCTCAGGTGGGTCGCACGTGACAGTGCGGCAAGTTCGCGAGCAGTCTACGTTTGGAATGCTGGGCCCGTGAGGGGGATAGGGCGGCAACTCGCGGGAGTAGTACGCGGCCCAAAAAACAGGGCGCGCCCAGGGCGAATAAATGCATCCCAGTGCTCTCCTAGCCGACGCGCGGCTCACCCATGCCTCAGCGAGCATCCTAACCAAGGCGGACCCCCATGCGGACCATGTAGATCACCATACCGATGTCGGCGCGAAGCTCCAGCGACGACATCGGCGCCCAGCCCATCCCCTGAAGCATCACAAAGAAGACGTGGGCCGGGGAAGCCGCCCCCTCGCAGAGGCGAAACCCCACCGCCGAACCGAACCTCGCTGACCCCTTGTAATTTTGGCATGCTGGCGGCTTCACGCAAAGAACACACCGACGAACTCCTCGGTTTCGCGGGCGAAGCCGAGCAACCCCCCCCGATCGAGATCCCTTACGAAAGCTGCGCAGCGGCGGCGACTGTTGGCCACCAGCAAGTCGGTGAACACCCCAATCTCACCGTGGGTGTCACGGCCAAGCTGGACCCCATCATTGGCCCTGAGAATCTGCCCCTCTGCCTCCACCAGGCAGTCGAGGGCGCGCCACCCAACCAAAATTCCCACGGCTGGAGCCGATGAGACGTCGCTGGGGAGAGGAACGGCGACGCGTTGGTAGGGTGCCAAGGTAGCGCGTGCCGTCTCGGCGTCGTAGACCCCGCGGCCTCGAAGTAGCCCCGAGAAGGCCTCCTTCGGCGTGAAATCAGGAGGCGGTCGCCGTGGAGCTTGACTCCCTGGGCGATCATCACCAGGGCCTCCTGCTGAAGTGGTCGACAGCATGGGCGCGCACCGCGCTGGCGGTGGGCAGCGAGCTCGCGATGCTTGGAGCCCCACAGCCGTTCAAGGGAAAGCACACACTGCCGCCAATCCTTCACAAAATGGCGCTGGGCACGTACAGGATGATGGATCCAGAAGTCCACGGTGGCCGCTGGATCATCAGGAGGCGGGAACATCTGAGCGGATCCGCGCGCAGTCCCAGGCAGGCGAGCGGCAGCGCGAGGGCCACTTCCACTGCCGAGGGCCAGGTCAATCCTTGGGCGGCCGCCGCGTCTGCGGCCTCCCCTCCCTCTGGAGCCCCCTTGCCGGGGCCCTTGGAAGGTCGGCCCTTCGCGGCGGCAGCTCCGGCGCCCCCGCCCGCCCCCAGCAGCCGCGGCGTCAGCGGCGAGAGGAGGCGTCCGCGCGCGGGGCCGCGTCGACTCGGCCTCCGCCTCGCCCTTCTTCGCCACGTAGCGTTTCAGCTCAGGCGCCGCCATGTCCACGGCGGCGCCCGCGCCAGGGTAGAACCTCGCATTGGCCCGCGGAGTCCTCGGAGGGCCCCCCGAGTAGGCGTCGACGACGCTCTGGGTTCTGTGCGCTATGATCTCGAAGCTCGCCAAGGACGGCATGTTCGGCTGGTCGCGTGTCCCCCCGCGCATAGCAAGTCGACTAAAACGGGGAATTCATGATAGACCCTCTCGCCAGCATTGTTCTTTGAGCGAGCCCATGTACTATCGAGCCACAACCGCCTGTTGTCACCGCGACGATCAGATTGCCTGAGGGCGCACATCACGTTCGAGGGGGCCTCGATGGGGCTGTAAGACCAAGTGGTGGGGTAGCTCTCGATCGCGACTCTGCGCCAGCTCTTGCAGCGAACATTTTGAGCGCCGGCGCCCGCCCACAACGCGCGCATCGCCCTGCTCGACGGCGGAATGCGGCTCGGCAGGGGCGCCGGGAGACTCGGCGCGCCGCTCCGCGGCCGGGGCGATGCCGACGCGGCGCCCGTTGTCGGCGGGCGCGCCGTCAGCGCCTCGCACGGCCAGCTCGCGCGCCGAGATCTGCAGGGAGGCATAAACGAAATCGCTGACCTCTCGGACACCAGCTGCGCAGGAACCGCCTCGCCGACTCGCCGTTGATTTGATGTCCGCGACACCGCGGCCGCCGAACCTCAGCGCGACGCGGCCGCGGGGCACCGGCGCGCCCGCCCCCCGCACGAGCGCGCGAGGCCCGGCTCGCTGACCACCAAGCGGCGCCCATCGTTGCCCGCCTCCAGCGCACCCGCGCCCGAGTCGAATGACCCGACCGGCGCGCGCGACGGCGCGGGCAGAGTGGGGGGCCCTGGTCCACCGTCGTCGCCCATTCGGTCGTCCGCGACGGGCGCGGCAGGCGGGCCCAACGGCCTTCGCGGCGCCCGCGGTCGCCTTGGCCCCAGCGCGCAGCACTTGCATGCCATTGAGGCGGTGTCGCACAAGAGGGTAGCGCCGCCCGCCCACCGAAGCGAAGTGCGTCGGGTCGGCGGGAACGAGCCGGTCCGGCTCGGCCGAACGGAGCGATGCCACCTCGGCCATGGCCTGCGCGACGAGCCCGCGCAACACGTCTTCCGACGGGAACCTGGCGAACTGCGCCGTCTCGGCGCCGTCGCCCGGCGCGGACCTCGGCGACCGACCGCCCGCCATCAGGTGCACCATGCTCCAGTCCTTCTCTTCGTTTACACCGTGTAGACGACCCGCGAGTCGACGTGGCAGGGCCGGGCCGCGATCCTCTCGCGCCGAAACCCTGGGTCAGCGACGAAAGATGCGAGCAGCAGGGCCCCCGGCCCCCAATCGCGCCCGACTGGCGATCGCCCGCGGCGAACGTGCGAATGGATCGCGGCTCCGCCCGCAACGGCACAGCTGCGCCAATGTCTCGATCGCCCCGAAGACCGCGAACGCCGCGATGCTGCCCTCGCCTGGCTCGACGAGGCCCAAAGCGCCCCCCCGCGCGGCAGGCGGAGGCGCGGCCGCCTCGAAGGCCGCCAGTGCCAACGGCGCCTGCGATGGAGGCGGTGGGCTGGCGAGCGAAGAAGACGCGAGGCAATCGCGCGCGCGGCTGCGCTCCGCGGCGGCGGCCCCCGGCACCGCTGCGCCGAAGGGCCAGGGGTCGGCGGGGCCGATCGCCTAGCCGCAGAGTCGGCCGACCACGCGGAGAGTGAGGGGCCTATCACGGCGATCCAGGCCACGACTGCAGCCTGGGATGGCGCGAGCGCCATCGAGCGAGAAACGCCGCATTTTGATGCTTGGGCCCAATCGTTTGGAAGAGGGGCAACGAGCGGGCCCAGGCCTGGACGCGCCGCCCAGAGAAACCCTCGCACACCATTTCCGCGCACGCTCTAACAGGGCACTGTCGCGAAGAGCTGGGGCGCATGCGCCCCAAAGCGGCGCGGCGCAGCACTCGTTAAGAAGGGCGCGCTCCTCGACTGCAGCAATGAAAGGCACAGCTCGGGATGGCGCGACGGTCGGGGGGCGAGCGCGCCGACGTCGCCCGCGCGGGCCCCTGCCTCTCCTGCGGCGTCTCCGCCGGGGCGCATTTCAACGGCCCCGGAAGGCGGGCGAAACGCGAGGTCAAAGGTCAGACGCCCAGGCCGATCCCGACAGGGGGCACCCTTGGAGAACATACATACATTGAAATTCCATGCCGATGCGCCCGAAGCCCCTGGGGCAGATGCAGCGGGAGCGGAGCAGGTCGCGGCGCCCTTGGGGGGCCCCATCGGCGGCGCAGGTATTCGAAGGGCCACCGGTGGCCTACAGCAGAGAATGCGGCCATCACAATGAACGCAACAGAACACGGCCACCCCTGGCGGGCAGCCTCCCTGAGGCTGCGTCCCCTGGCGCGGGCGCCCATGCAGCTGATGTTGCGAATGAGGCGGCGCCCGCTGACGAATCCTCGCTTATTGGCATGTGATGTTCCAGCTAATTTAGCAGGCGCCGTGAAATCCGCAGCGCCAGCAATGATCTTATCAGCAATGATCTCACCGCAATGATCACGGGCCGCGCCTTGCCGGCCTGGCGCGCGCAGTCGGCGCGGCATTGGGGGGGTGACCCCCAACAAGAACAGCAAAGACAGAATCGTTGATATCGAGCAGCACTGGGACTGCACGGGGACCGTGGATCGCAAAACCGTCGAGTGCAACAGTCTGCTCGGGGATCGCTGCCCACGCGCGGCAGGCGAACCCATCGAGCCTAGGATCCGATGCGAGCACGCGCCATGGCCCCCTCGAGGCCAACGCGCGGCGGAACACGGAGACCGCTAAAGCCGGGGCCGCCAGGGGCCCCAAGACCACCAAGGTAAGAACGGACCTAGGCAGGGCCCACCGCCTTGGCAGTGAGAACCCCCCCCTCCCAGTGTTGGAAGGGCCGAGTATCGCCATGTGCTCGGGCAATCGCGGGATCGGCGTCCGCGGCGGTCGCCTCGGGCCGAATCCCCTCAAGTACCGTCGCGCTGCCTATCGGGCGCCAGAATTTTGCCCCGCGCTGTAGCGAACGCTATAGACGGCGGGCAGCAATTGCGCAAGGGCGGCCGCCCGCGGCCTCCGCTTGTCGGGCTAACGCAGCAGCGCTGCGCTCGTGTCTCTAGAAAAGGCGCGATGGGCATCTGGTTCCAACGGAGAGAGCTAGGAAAGGAGATGGAGAAAACGAGCGCCCGGGACAGCGGTGGCCGTGAGGGTGGCCCCAACACAAAACCCTGCCTCCAAATCGCCCGAGAGATGGCCTTGAGGGTGACCATGCGAGCCTCGAGAGCATCGGGGTCCTGCGAGGCTGGGGGGCAACCCTTGAAACTGAGTTGCGGGTCTCGCGCGCTGCTTCCAACGCGCGCAGCTTCCTGGATTTACAGCGGAAATCAGCTGGAAGGCGAGATGCATTCAGCGCAGCGACCAGAGCGGATAGCTTCTCGCGATCGACAGGGACAAGCAGGATACAATCAGGAGTGCGTGGTTCATTGAGGGGGCCAGCGCGGCAATTGCGAAACGAAAGAAACCGACGCGGGTTCGCACAGGAGAGACTCGGGTTTCGAGCGCGGGCCCACATGAACTTTCATGAACGATGCTGAACGCTCGCTCGGCAACGATTCCGACGCACGCGCGTTCCAAACTGACAGAGCAGAGACATTTTGTTCATCGGTTGGGCAACTCAAACCAAATTCCAATAGCGGCGTGCGCCGGCGGTCCGCAGAAGGTCTCGAGAGGGGCCACGCGGGTGCCCACCGACAGGCGAGCGCGAGCAGGATCTGGATTCTGGCAAATCAGTGGAGCACCAGCAGGGGCGTCGCAGCGCCGAGCGCCGCGCACGACGGACAAACAGGGCCAGAGCGACGCCCGCCGTGAACCTGCATCCACGAATCACGAAGACGAGGCGGGAGAAGAGGGGGGAGCTCGTAGTTGTGCCCGCTCATAACCTGCATCTCGGACTTGGTCGAAGGGTCGACGGCGCTGACCATCCGCGCGCGGCCATCGATGGGGACTTCGCGCGACGCCACTGGCAGATCTGCCTCGAGAACGGACTGCGCAGTCGAGGGAGACAGGGCGAGGACAAGGACAACCGCACCACCGGCGCCAGGCGCGCCCATGACGGGGTGGAAGAGACAGTAGTAGAGGGGAGAGGCTTGGATCAAGACGCAGAGATCTACTGCGCGGGAATGACTGCGCGACCCTCCGCGCGAACGATAACCTCCTTGAACATGGAGCGCCTCCGCCCGGAATAAATGCGACCAAGACCTCTCGCATTCCACGGGCCGATGCGACCTCCATGACGAGTGGGCGCCCACTCCCGAGGAGACCGTCTGCTGCTGGGGAATCCGCCCATTCGCGGTGACATGCGCCATGTTGGTGGGGGGCTGGCGCGCAGCGGCGACGACGGACTCGTCGACCGCGGTGGCGCGACAACAGGAGTCGGTCGGGTCGCCCGTGGCGCAGCTAGCAGAACGCCAGCCACCATATCAACTCCCTTGGCACGTTGGCGTGAAATCCGAAGATCAACGCGGCGCTCGGCCAAAAAAACTCGCGCCGGACGGAGTGAATTATCAGGGCGGATGTAAATCGGCGGCTGTGCGCCTTGGGCAATTTGAGCACTAGAAGAACGCCGGGCACCGTGCGCGCGAAGGGCGCGCGCCAGCGACAGTGCCAGCGACGCGCAACCCCATCACCTCGTTTAGTGCAAATGATGAAACGCCGAGGAAGTACCTGTCCAACAACGTCGACCTGATCCATGGTGAGGCCAGCTTCCGCGAACCAGCTCTGGATGGCTCGACGCGCCTCAAGTAGCTCGATCGCCGACGTGCCCCCCGAAGTAAAGAGAGCGGGTCACGCCTGCCTCTCCCGCGGCGCCAACTTCGCCGCGTCGATGGACGAGGCGTGGGCCTTTGCCAGAGCAAGCCTGCGCTCCATCCTGGTGACTGCGTCGCGCAGCTTGTCCGGGTCCTTCTCTTGCTCAGCCTGCTTACGTCGGATGTCTGCAATCACTATCACGCGCTCGTCGATGCTGGCGTTCGTCGGGCGCGCCTGCTGGAAGCACCTGCGCAGGCTAGAGTGGGAGTTCTCCTGCGCCTTCCTGAGCGCGCCTGCGCGCGCCGCCTGGAGTTCGGAAGTGCATGCGCCAAGCTGCTTGTCGAAGAGGGCTCGCATCTGCTTGCCAAATTCATCTGCGTTCGAAACCCGACCTCCCCATGGATCAGCTCCGCCGGGAGCTTGCCGCGGGTCGTCGGCGTGTGCGGCACTTCCACCAGAAGAGGCGGCGGCGGCTCCGCTGGAAGAGCCAGGAGCGGCGGCGCGGCTGCCTGCGCGAGGTGTGGCCGCGGGCGTGGACTGGGTACTAGTCTCTTCAGCATGTCTGGGCACAGGGGCGGGCACATAAGCCGCAGCATGCCCATCAGGACGATATTGAGAATGGAAGGTGGACGCCATCTCGAGGGCAACCAGGAGCTCGTTCAGCTGGGAGGCGGCGATGGGCAAGGCATCGACCTCCTGCAGGGTGGCAGCAGCAGCAGCAGCGTCGCGTTCGTCTTGTCGGCGTGGCTGCCGTTTGCGACGGGGCCGCTCAGAACGGTTCTGGCCTTGCCGAAGAGCGGACTTGGTTGGGCGTCCCCTTCCATCCATGGGTTCCTTCGAATTTGGGCCATAGATGCGGAAGGTCTCCGCGCGACTGCTAGCGTCTGTTGCCCCAGACTTCGCCATGGCAGAGACACGCGAGAGGCACACTCAGAGAAGGGCGTCACTCAGCGGTGGGTGACAGCTGCAAGATGCGGGGGCAAGGCCCCGAGAAGAATCACGATAATGTAAGAATCAGACAAGCAAGGCTCATTGTGTGCCGTGGGGACTGGGCGCGGGCAGCCTGGACCAACGCCACACCTCGCCCCAGCGACACCTTGAACCGATTTGGCTAAGGAGCGATTTGGTTAAGGAGGAGGCGGATGATGAGGAGGAGGAGGCGGAGGAGGAGAGGGGGAGGGGGAGAAGGAGGAGCAGGAGGAGGAGTCGAGCGTGCGGAAGGAGCAGGAGGAGGAGGAGGAGGAGGAGGAGGAGGAGGAGGAGGAGGGGGAGGAGAAGGATGAGGAGGAGGAGGAGGAAATGACACTTTTTCCGATGCGTGGGCGTCGCTTAATGTAGGGATGATAAATGGGGGGGAGAAAAATGCACTTTCGGGCCCTACAGGCCCCCTCTGGGGCCCGAAAGGGTCTCTTTAGGGGCCCTGCAGGGCCTCTTTTCTGCTGCCCTTGCTGCACCGCCCTTCAGGGCCCGAGAAAGGGCTCTTTAGGGCCCCAATAAAACCCTGAGGCCCCACAGGGCCAGAAAAATTAACCTTTTCTCCCCACCCTACCCACCCCACCCTTTATCGCCCCTCCCCTTACGCGACGGCCAAGAGGCTCTCTCTCGTGCCGCCCCGGGTGGTCCTCACGGCGCTGCCGCCACCACCTCGGCGGGCGCCGCGGCCGGCGCTGCGCCAGCCTCGGGCGGGCGGCGGCGGCTCGGCAGGGGCGGGCGGAGAGGGCGGCGGCGGCGGTGCGGCGCCGGGGTCTGGGCTGGTTCTGTGTGTTACCCGTCGGTCGGAAGAAACGGGTCGAAACATGAAGTAGGAAGGCGTTGGAAGTGGATTGGGTTTCCGCCCGCCACCTGAGGGCGAGGGAAGAAGGACAACGCCTCGACTTCTTAACTAGGAAGGCGGCTTAAGTAAATTGGGATCTGGGAGTCCAACAACACGTACGTTCGACGACCGGCGTGCATCTGTGAGAATATGTTTAAAACAGGTTCCGCTCTATTAGCGCCGATATCTGTCTATCAATGTCCGTATCAGCGCCTACTGACGCCTGTGAGCGCCTATTTGCGCAGGTTGGCGCCTATCAGTGTCAATTAAGCGCGTATCCGCGACCACTACTAAACGGTGGTAAGCACGATTAGCAAGGAAAGACAACAACACATGCCTGAACTTACTCGCACGCGTAACGCACGTCAGGTCTGGGTTGGGCAGGGAAGATCGCGGCGCAAGCCTCTAGGATCAAGTCGGGTGGCCCAGGAGGGTACCCTGACCTAGGTCACCGAACGCGGGTGAGAGCCTTCACGGGGGCCTCTGTGGACCTTCGCGGCCCTATCATAGAAGTGGTTTGGCCAAGATTCCGTCCACATTTTGACCACCCCTCTTCACTCTTTCGTCCGGGTTTCCGCACTTCGTCCAACAAATCTCAACCAAATCCGACAGAATCCGCCAAACCGGAAGGAATTGTGGGATCTCATGGGGCTCCCATGAAGGACCACACGAGCGAACTTCGCACCTCGCCCCCGCGGTGCGCGGTTCTCTTCGCACCCTCGTGAAGCCACGCTGGAGCAGCGCTCCTGCCCAGGCCACGACCCGCGAAGCGCGATTTATCTTCGCGCCCCCGGGAGCGATCCAGAGGATCAAAACAGATCGGAACTGTTACAACTGTCTTTTGTGCCTCTGGACGCGCCGTTTTCGCCACAGCTGGACCCCCCACGAAATTCTGGCCAGGATGGGTACCGGAAGGGCTCCGGGTGTGAGCTTTTTGATAACTTCTCGCAGACAGCGACCTGTGAAGACCGACACTTTTTCGCAACTTTCAGCCTCTGGCGGCCATTCCGGGGCTCTGGGACCATCACCCAACAATCTAAAAGGAACACGCGGTCCTTCGTGGCCCAAAAAAACCGTGCGGTAACGGAACGCGTGGTGACCTCGAAATCCCCAACGACCTCACCGCGCCGTCCGTCACCGTGGTCCGTCACCGCATGGTTTTGGGACCTCGGAGGCCCCAGTGAAACCGAGACGTCCTCGGAGAACGACCCTAGTCACATAACCATGCGGTGACCCCGAATCCCCACTGACTAACCATGCGGTGTGGTCACCACACCTCTTGGGGCCCTCCGAGTATCTGTTGACAGGGGTCGGGAAGTCCGGGGGCAGCCGTCGTGGAAAATCAGCAACGCTGGCAAACCATCTCTCAAGCCATGACCCTAGAGAGGAGCAACTCTGCAGCCCAGACCGCGAAGCGCGAAGCACGGCCATCTTCGAGCCCCTGTGGGCGAAGGAATCGGGTGCAAGCGCCCAAGAGGAAAGCGACGAAGCGGGTGCAAGCGTTCAGAATAAGGGTCCGAACGCAAGAAGCGGGTGTGGACAAGGCAAGGCGAAGCAGGAAACACCAGGCGCGATCATCTTCGGGCCCCTTTGTAGGGGAAGCGGTGACCCAGACGGACGAAGTGGATGCGAACGTCCATCTGGCGACGTCCCACACGCTCCTAGCCAGCCGTGGCGCCTCATCGCACATGAGAGCCAGCCTCTGCTGGGATGTGTCGGGTTAAGGCGCTTGGCGGGCAGGCTTCGAGAACACATCAACGCCTGTAAAGCCTCACTGCTAGGTGCATGGATGCGGGGCTATCTTTACGCCACGGTCGAGGCACGAGAAGAAGAAGGAGGAGAAGGGGAGGGGAGGGTGAGGGAGAGGAGGAACAGATGATCGTCGGGTGCGTTCTACTAAACTGCGGGTGCCCTTCGTTACATAGTATGACTGGGAGGGCTACGGTCGGGAACTTGTGCTTAGCGCTTGTCGCGGCGGCGGCCCCGGAGACACGCTGTGCCCTGCGAGCGGATCGCGTGTCGCTCCGCTCCGCGGGGCGGGAGGCCGGGAAATGCTCGGGACGTGAGCGCCTGGGGACTGGGACGTGGACAACGTCTCGCGCTGAATCGGGGATCTACTGACCCAGGTCAATCCAGACCCTGGTCAGTCAGGCTATACAAAATCCTGCAAGATCCTGCAGGATCCTGCGCGCCAGCCCGGGTCGGTGCATCCCTGGCTCTGCAGGATCCTGCAAGATCGCGCTCTGGCTGACCCCCGTCTGCCCCGTCTCAAGGCTCCCGACCGAAGCATGGAGAGCAGAAGGCCCGTGGCCGGCCGCAGCCTCGCGAGGGGCTCGCGGCTGTGGCAACGCGTGCCTCCAACCGCCCCCTCTGTCGGGGGTTGCCAAGGGTGCCCCTGGCCCGAGGCGCCTCCAGCCTTTCGTTTGATTTTGGACCCCTCGGGGCACTCTGAGCCTCGTATTGCTCTGAAGGCCGCGGGGGCCTCCCTGGGAATCTTGGCGGCACCTTGGGCCATGGGCACTTCTAGCAACACACGACTCTGGGCCAGACTTCGGCGGACAAGCCGGCTCAGCCCGATGCGCCATGCGACGAGCGGTGCTATCGAAGGGCACGGGGTTGACAGGAGCAGCGTTGTCGAAGGGCACGGAGTAGGTTGCTGAGGAGCCGGAAACACGCGTGTCCGACGAAGCTGGGACCATCGAGTCTACCGCAGGCGGTGCCCAAGTTTGCAAGGATGCGGGCCACCTCCTTGGATGGCCAGGGCGCGCTCCAAGAGGTCCTCCTGCCTCTGGGCATATCCGAGGCTGGTGCTCTGTGCCGTACTCCCGCTCCTAGATGGCCAGGGCGCGCTCGAGGAGCTCCTCATTCCTCTGGCATCGCCGAGTCTGCGTTGCCTAAATTCGTGAGGGTGATAGCCACCTCCCAGTGCTCTGCGCCGTACTCTCGCTCAAGACGGCCAGGGCGCGCTCCAGGAGTTCCTTTCTCCTCTGGGCATCGCCGAGGTCGCCGTAGGCATTCGCCAAATGTATGATGGTGACGGAGACTTGCACAGGTGGATGGCCAGTGTGCACAATAGAAGCTCCTTCTGCCTGTGGGGATCGCCGAGGTCGCTGTAGGCGCTGCCCAAGTCCATGATGATGTCGGCTACTTCTCTGTGCTTGGCGCAGTACTCCCGTTCCTGGATGTCCAGGGCGCGCTCCACAATGTCCTTCTGCTTCTGGCCATCGCCGACTCTGCTGTAGGCGTTGCCCAAGTTAGCAAGGGTGCTGGCGACCTCCCTAGATTAACAAACGACACACGCAATCACAGCTATACGACGCGCTCCGCGGGGGGGCTCGCGTGAACAAAACACCCTTGTCGCGGCAGCTCCTTCATCGCGCGCCCCCCCCTCGCACTGGAGCGCCACGGGATGGCGAAAGGATGAGGCGAGGGAGGAGTGAGGAAGGATGGGCGGCTCTTTCCCAGCCTTGTTTTGACGCTGTCCAGACATGAAGAACGGCGCTTGTTGCGGCAAAAGATCACCGTGCGAGGCCCCAGGACACATAACGAACGACGACTTAGGCCAAGGCAAACAAATTCAAGCAACCGCCAGTGCGGATGAGGAAGTGCAAGAAGAAGAACCGGCAAAACAATGCCGCCCTGCAGGGCGTATGGTAACTGAGCGAGCTGCCTCTTCCCCGGCCTCCCTCTCCCCCCTCTGCCCATCCCGGAGCAGGCAGGCCGCACGAGGGCCGGTCTTCGGGCCAACCTCGCCCGCCAGCCACCCCTCCCAAACCAGGGGCGGCAGGTCCCCGCCCTCTCCCCGCGCCCAGAGGCCCGACCCTCGCCCAGTCGGCGCTGGAACTCTGGCCGCTGTGGACTGTTGCGATGATGGGCAGGGTCGGCGGCGAGTGGGGGGGGGAAGTGAGAGGGAGGAGGCCTTCTCAGAAAGCGACGGGGCTTCTCAGAAGACCTCCGGCCTTCTGAGAGGTTTTCTGTGCTTCCGGGGAGGGCCTAAAACTTCTCAGGAGACCGGGGGACTTCCGACCCTGCTGAGAAGGCCTGCCCCTTCTCACTTCCCCCCTCGCTTGCCGCCGATCGGGGGGTCAGGCTTCGAGGAAGTCTCGAGCGGGAGCCCCCATTCGACAACTCGCCATCATACGCAACGGGGAAATTCGGGGGGCCCAGACCCGCCCAGTTTCAGACCCCAGACGGGCGGTGTCAGATCCAGGTTCGGCCCGGGGAGGAGCTGCTGGCGAAAACAAGAGAGGAAAAGCAGGAGAATGAGCGAGGAGAGGGGCAAGTAACGATGAGGCAGGAGAGGGCGGCGAAGAGAATAGAGTGATGCATCGACGGAACATTCGGAATGTCGCTCTCGTTCCAAACGGGATAAACGGACGTGGATTACGTCGGCAACGTCATGAAATTTCGCATCTGTAATAACCGCCAGGCGGTGGAAACTCATGCCCGCACCAGTCTTCTCGCAGAAACATCACACTTGGGGCGTATAGTTGTAATGCTGAGTTGTTTGGTCGTGATTATTGAAACTCTCGCTCCTGGATGGCTAGGGCGCGCTCCAGGAGCTATTTGTGCTCTTGGGCATTGCCGAAGTCGCCGTAGGCGTTGACTGATTTCGAATAGGATGACGGCCACATGCTTGTGCTCTGTGCCGCATTTTCGCTCATGGATGGCCAGGGCGCTCTCTAGCAGGTCCCTCCGCCGCTGGACATTGCCGAGCGACCCATGAGTGTTGGCCAAATGGAACAGCGTGACAGCAATCGCAGAATCGTTCATGGAGCTGTCATCTTGAATCGACGGGGCCTGATCGAAGAATTTGCGCTTCGCGTCGGCGTCGGTTGCGTTTCGGGTGATTGGGGCAAAGGCGATACCCAACTGCTACAGCGTTTCCGCACCATCGGCCCTTAGCTTGACCACCTCCTGTGCCACCAAGACCTTCTTACCTCGAACCGCCGCCCTGATTTGACCCATGGCGTCTTGATTCAAGCTCGCTTCGCACAGCGATGTGGTCAGTGCGGAGTCCCAGAACGCCATCACGGCCTTGAAGATTTCGGTGTGGGCGCTGCGGAGATCGGCCGTGCGGAAGTCTCGGAACGGTTTCGCGCCGACTTCTCCCCCCAATTGTCGCGGACGATCGTATTGATACCCTGGCCAGTGTTACAAATCCCTGACGTCCAAACCACGGAAAGCTCGTCCCCTCTGGCCGCACCGACGGCCAATATCCGCTCGACGTCGACGCGGGCGGCCAACTGGAGCCCCGTGGGGCGCCAACCCACCCGCGTTGCTGCCAGCGTGCTGACCGAAAACGAGCACGCTGTCTTCCGTCGCCAATATGGGACGCCTGCTCGCGCTTGTGTCTGTGTGTGTGCGTGCGCGCGTGCGCGCGCGTGTGTGTGTGTGTGTGTCTATGTGTGTGTGCGTGTTTGGGGCGGTTCGTTGGTGCGGGGGCGCGATCGTGGGGCCGTCGGGACGAAGGGTGCAAGATCCAGTGCTCTCGCCAGGGTCGCCCGACCTAGTTTGCAGCGAGGTGGCTTGAGCTAAAACATTTAAGGATGGAGAAAGCATGAATGGGGGAGCGGGAGGCAGCAGGGGAGGTGGGGCGGCAGTGGCAGACGCTGGAGCAGACTATGGGGGGGCCGAGCCGGAGGAGGGTGGATGAGGAGGATGAGGCCGAGGCGGAGGACGAGGGGGGTGAGGAAGAGGAAAGGAGAGGAACAGCATCACATGACGACTGGTGAGGTGTAGGAGCAGCATTGGGGGGTGGATATGGGGGGCAGCAAGAACCGAGCACAGGAAGCTAGAGAGATAGGAGGGCTGCTACATAATGTTGGGCCTCGTCGCGCCCCGGGCAAGGGCTGCTTTGAGTGTAAGCGTGAGAAGCCACAGCTTTCACGAACAATGGGAAGGCACTTAGAACTCAGACGTAGACTGGGGTCTGGGAGTCCGGCAGCAAATCAGGTTTAAGCCCACGGCCTGTGAGGATGCGGGCGCGCAAGAATAATCAGACGAAGCTGAGGTCATAATACGGCTGGCTCAGGATACGCTCCAGAAACTCCAGAGATCTGACAGCCCTCGGCCCTCGTTTCGGGAGCCCGTGCGGGATGATCAAACATCACGCAATATTTGATTTCATTGGAAGAAAAAACGTACACAACACGATGACACGCTCGGTGACGCATCCGTGAATCCACTGGGCTACCTGAAAGGCTGTGCACACGGATGGGATTGAAGCGTCCAGCCACGGGGGAACCTTGGAAACCTTAGACCTTAGAGCGTACCATCATCCGACTCCTTGCTCCTCTGGGGGGAGGGCGCAGCAGCAGGCTCGGGCCATTGCAGGAGCGGCCCGATCTCCGACCGCCGCAGGGCGGCGGGCGCCTGGACAACCGAGACAAAATCGCCGCTGGCGCCGGGGTACGTGAGAGCTTTGCGCCTCTTTCGGCTAGAGGGATGGAGAGCTACCCGTCGATCCAAAGAGGTTGGTAGAAGCATGAAGTAGGAAGGCGGAACAAGTAGATTGGGCTTCCGCCCGCCCCCTGAAGAGGAAGGAAGAGGGGAAACCACGCGATCACTGAAG
The DNA here is from genome assembly GCA_963575745.1 of Prorocentrum cordatum. Taxonomy (NCBI): domain Eukaryota; class Dinophyceae; order Prorocentrales; family Prorocentraceae; genus Prorocentrum; species Prorocentrum cordatum. The sequence goes on along the minus strand of CAUYUJ010021726.1, from coordinate 802,518 downwards.
TAGGACGGCGCCTAAGGTAGATTGGGATTTGTGAGAACAAGCATACCGACTTCCAACGACCGACGAGTAACCTTTTCAACAGAGGACTCGCCTGAGCGGCAGGCCCGCTGGGGCGGAGGTCGCGAGCGAGCGAGCGAGCGAGGCGCTGGCCCGGGAACGTGCGGCGGAGCGCGCGTGCCTGCCCCCGTGATGGGTCAGGCGCGCGCGGGACCACAACTCCTCGGATGCGGCGAACATCGAGCCCGCGGGAAATACCGCCACGGTTGGCGTACTGCGTGTAGCCGCGTGGTGTCTCTGGCGCCGCAGTGCTGGCAGCGCCGTAAGCGTGTGAAACCGCTGATGCTGTGGTGCGTGCCATTGGCGTCGCGCGGGCCCAAGCTGGGCTCGAGAGAAGGGGCGGTTCTCCCACCTTCCGCCCCGTCAGCACCCGCCCTCCCGGGCCCTTGGCGCACTCGCCGCCGCTCTTCGTGTCGTGCACGACGAGCGGGAGCGGGCGTCTTTCACCCTCACTCTTTCCTCTTCGGGGCGGGCTTGGCGGGCCCTGCCGGACCCACGCGAGGCACCCGAGGTGGATACGGCGGACACGGGCGAAGGTGGGCCCTGCCGACCCACGCGAGGCACCCAAGGTGGACACGGCGGACACGGGCGAAGGTGGGCGAACCTTCGGCCTCCAGCTTCGCTTGCCGGCTGGGTCGCCCGACGTCGCGCCCCCGCACAGAGCGAGGCGCGAGGCGCGACCATCGTCGCGCTCTCGCCCAGGGCCTCAGAACGAGGAAGGCCGCGACACGCGATCACCCCTGTCCCCCTGGTCGTCCCTGGCAGGGGGCGTGAGGTGTGGAGCACGACGCTCTCCGCGGCCCCCGGGGGGTGACCTGCAGGCAGCGCTCGCTGCATCAACGATGCTCCGCCGGGAGCGAAGCTGGGGCCGACTGTGGAGCGGAGTGGCGCCGTGGGGCAAAGACTCGACAGGGCAGGGGGCGAGAATTGGCTTTCGCCGGACCGAGTGACGGCGGTGGGACGGCAGAGGAGCTGAAGATTGAAGCAGCCAGCGCGCTCCCGAGAGACAGACCCACGGATCAATCGCCTGGACAAATTCAAGAACGGCATTTCCCCCCGCAATTCCCCTGCTTTGTCGTCGGGGGAAGAGTTCCTCTGGCCCGCATGAAAGGTTCAGCATCTCTCGGCCTAGCTGCAGAGCAGCACAAAGCTGGTCGCTAAGGACACGCATCGCCAACGAAGCGACACCAACCAATGTGACGGCCTGGTCGAAGTCCACTATCCTCGCAACCCCTTGTACCTCACATGCCAGGGCGTACGTGTTCGCTGAACCGTGGGAGCGGTAACAGCATCCCACACCGTTCGAAGGAAACGAATGCTTGCAACAAGATGCTCAGGGTGGCGTGGGTGACCGTTCCCACGGCCCCAATATCGCGATCGCCACCCACGAGGTTCCAGAGCTGGAGGCGGAGATCTGAGCCACATTGGCGCACGAATCTTCACGACCACGCAGCATTTGAATTATCGGGAATACCAAGCATCGGCTACACAGCGTCATTGTTAGCGTGCCCGAAGACCACGCGGGAGCACCAAGGCATGAAGAAATCGTGCCCAGAACTCCAACGGAACAGCTCTTAGCCCACTGAGGTTGCAGTAGGCTCCGTTCTCAGAAGTATAACGAAGACACATCACTTCCGATTGCGCGGGCTCGCGCATAGCTCAGGAAGGCATGAATCAGGGCGACGCGGCATGAAAGGCATCAGGGAAAGGAAGGTCCACCACGTCGAGTGTCTAGATAATCGTCCAAGGCCCTTGCCACCAAAACGTAGGGACGCCGCCCTCTCGCCGCCCCACTCATAACGGTCGCATCCTCACCGTATCAGCTAAACCAAACGGAAGCACCCAGCCAGCCAGTGTGCGAGCCGAGGCAACCCAAATGGCTTCATCGAGCCACGAGTGGATTTCAATCGGCAAGGCTGTCGGGCGAGAACGGCGTTCGGAGTGAATGACTGTGAACGCATAAAAGGGAATACGGCATCTTGCCGCATCGCCGATGCATCGACAACGCGGCACGATCTGGAGACCCGGTGTACTTCAATACCATCTGCCCAGCACTGGAAACCTAAAGTACGCCAATGTTGCCTCTGCCAACCTTCCGCTGGCGAATCCGTCAGTGTGTTAATCGAGTCTCCGCTGTTTTTTTTCCGCCGAAGGCGAGAGGTTCAATCGTCGAAGACGGAACCCCATGCTTCCGACGTCATGTGTTTCTTGTGCACGACGCATGCCTCGGATCAATCGACCCTTTCCCGTAGGGCTGTTGTGTCGACCCGCGTCGGCGTTTGTTCAGAGACCCGGAACGCGTATCCAGAATCTGAAATTGTCGAACTACTGGCCGCCCTAGCTTGTTCTGCTAGGCGTTATGTGGCCGCTTCCAGAACAACCACTTAGCAGGCCTGAAATACTTTCACCTGGAGCGGATTTACACCCTGTAGTTGGATGATGGATCAGGGGCCCAGAATCTGCCTCCAGATGCCCAAATTTTGAACTACGACACTACCCATCTGTCGAAAGAAGGGGGTGGAAACATGAGATAGGAATGCGTTGGTAGTAGATTGGGTTTCCGCCCACCCCCTGGAGAGGAGGAAAGAGGGAAAAGCACTCGACTCTTGAAGTAGGAAGGCGCCTAAGAAGATTTGGAAATGGATATCCCAAAATACCTACTTCCAGGGACCAGCGTGTAATTGTATGATGGATCAGGGGCCCGGAATCTGCCTCCACATGCCAACATCTTGAGCTACAAAACTACTTTTGAACTGGACTCCTATGGTGCTGCCCGTCCTCACTCAGGCAACGTCGAAGGAGTCACCACCCTGGGGGACCGCCAGAATGCTGTCGCCTGCTGAGCAGGGGAGAGAGAATCCCCTAGGACCCCCCACATCCCCCTCGCACCACTCACAGCGCCCAAACAGAAATAAGTCAGAAGATCTTAGATCCACGCTCCTCCCTCTCTCTCCATCCCCGATCCTCAGGATAAGGCGGCGTCCCCACTCTCCGTGGCTTGGCGGCGCGCGCAAGTGGGTGGCGCGAGGGGGACGGCCTCCTGAGAAGGCGGCGGGCTGCTTAGAAGGCAGAGGGCGTCTTAGAGAGACGCGAGAGCTTCTAAGACGGCTTCCCAGCAGCCTGGAGGGCTTCCGAGAGAGCCCGGGTCCCCTCCCAGAAGGCCGGCCCCCTGGCGACACCCCCTTCGTGCGCGCCGCCGGGTGGTGCCTCTACACTCCCTGGCAGCGTCTTCCCAACGAGCCCCCCTCGTCCTCCATCGATCCTCGATCCCCACCCACCCTCGATCCTCGACGCTCGCTCACCCTCGATCCTCGACACTCCCTCGTCCTCGATCCTCGACCATCAAGAGGAGGTGGTCCTGGATTCTTCGGGGGGGGGCCTTTGGGGGGGTCCTTCGTAGAGAGCAGAAGAAGCACCCTCCTAATAAGCACCCCGACAGGCGAGGCTTTTTTGCAAACGCACCCACGCGAGGAATCGAAAAGGGCAGGGCTGCCTAGTGAACGCCAAGGGCCCTTGTAGTAAACGCCCATTCTAGGGGTCCGGACGGTTTTGCTCCTCTGACCACGGGGAAGGTCCTTCGGGACGCCCCTCGGGGCGCCCTTCCCAGACCCCCGACATCGTGATTCTTTCGCAACGTCGAGCTTCAGAGGTCTGGCCCTCTTCCCCTGGACCGGTTTCTCGTCCCGAATCCGTTTTTGACGGTCCCGAGGCCTAACGTGGGCCCTCGCAACATAACAAAAAACCCCTCGTCGTGATTTTTTTCACGACGCGAGGGGGTCTGGGTTCGGCACGAATTACCTCCCCCCAGCGATCCGGGCGAGAGCCCGGCGGCCTCCTGGTCCGCCTCCGCCTCCGCCTCGCCGAGGCGGCACCGCTTGGGGCTCGGCGGGCCTGGGATGGCGAGCGCGTGGGCGCGATGCACGGGCAGCGGCTGCAGGCGGTGGGGGGTCAGCGCCCTCCCCAGACCCCCCCGCGTTTTGAAACAAACACGGCGGGAGGTTTTTCGCCATTTTCGGCCTCCGGGGTAGGTCAGAAAACGACAGGATGAAAAGCCGGTCCCAGAGAAGGGGTCCAGAACTCTGGGTGACGAGGCTGTGAAAAATCACGACTTCGGGGGTCGGACATCCTCAGCGTCGGCACCGAGATAGGGTGACTCACGAGCGGCGAGCTTGTCCATCTCTGCGCCCTCGCGGTCTGGCTTCCGGGGCGCGATCCCGCGGACACGCGGTCGCACGGATGCGTTCCGCGCGGGGCATCTTCTACCGAAACGCTGCGCATCCGCGGGGTCGCGGCCCGGGGGCTCGGCCCGCGAAGCCGTGGATACGGTTTTGTTTTCGCCCATGGGTGATATCAATCATGGAGGTGGGGGTGCGCTCCGTGCCTCCAGAAGGAGAAGACCGCCAATGTTTTTCAATGATCGGCCTCCTCGGAGCCTTCCTCGGGCCCGAGGATCATCAACACAAACCAATTGGGACAGACATGCGGCCCCGTGGGAAGGGGCCTGGCCACGTCTCGAAGGATGCCTGGTGGACCTCCAGGCGTCGCGAAGCACGCGCGAACGACCGCCATTTCGCTCGCAACCTCGGCGCCTGCGAGCCCGTGGACCACGAGAAAGCGAACCGCAGCTGGTAGAGGCATCCCATACGGGATCCGAGCAGATGGGGTCCAACGATCGCGCCGCATCGCCGATGCATCGGCGACGCTGGCAGTGCATCGGCACGAGCCCCACATCGAGCCGCATCGCCGATGCATCGGCGATGCGGCGCGATCCTCCGACACCCTCTACCCGGACCCCGTCTGGCAGGCCAACGGTCGGAAACCCCTTGCTTAGCGTGCCGCTCCGCTCCGCGGGGCGGGAGGCTGGGAAAAGCCCGTGGCGCTGACGCCTGGGGACCTGGACGTGGCCCGCGTGTCGCACCGAAGCGCGGTGGGCCAGCACCGGCGGAGCGACACGCTGACAGCTCCCGACCGCACCGAAGAGCCCGTCCCTGGGGACGGGGCCGAGACTCCGAGGGCTCCGGCCTGTGGAGGCGGTGCGGGAGCGGGGGGTCCCGGCAGGGTCGGCGAGGCGGGCGGGCGGCCAGGATCGGCGCCCGGAAGGATGGCGCGCCAGCGGGAGGTGCGCAGCAGCCGAGAGGGGTCCCAGGGCCGAGCGTCCAGGGCCACCAAGTGGCTGGCCTCGCGACCAGCGAACCCATCCATAGCCGCGCCCTCGCGGTGTGGATTCGCGATCCCGCGGTGAAAAAATCACGACGGGAAGTTTTTCTCTATTTTCGGCCTCTGGAGGCGGAAGGTACGGAGGGGGAGCGGGTGAGAGAGCAAGCGAAACTGAACGAAGCTAAACGTTAGGAGGTCCGCGCAGAGCTCTTGGGCCGGTTCGGGGCCCCCTGCACGCCCCTGGCGACGCCCCCCGCGCTCCTCGGACCTCCGAAAGCGTACGTATGTCTAAACAGCCTTGCGGCTTTTTATTATATATATATATATATATATATATCCCTGGCACCACTCCCTCGGGGAGCCAGTAAAGGCAGCGACCAAACGATTCAGAACAACGCCTTAGGGGACGGCTCAAGCTGCGCGTTATCGAAACACTTTTGCGTCGGCGGCTAGGCAGAGTCACTGCGCTGGCGAGGAAGCGAAACGTGGCTGCCGTTAAACGAATTGCGCCACCATGCAGCAGGGGAGAGGAAGATGACGAAGCGACGGCCGAGAGGAGGAAGCGGGACGGGGCCGCTCAGGGGAACGGGTCGTTCCCAGGGGCGCGTGGCGCCGCCGTCACTGCCGCTGGGGGCCCGGCAGCAGCAGCGGGGCTGGGGGGCCAGCGGCGGCGGGGGCAGATGCTGACCAGGTCAGCCGGCAAGGGTGCGTCTAGCGAACAGTCGAAGAAGTGCGAGTGCCCCAAGGGTGGGGACGGCGAAGCCCACCTGCAAAGGGCGGAACGCCTCTGTGGCATTGGTGCCTCGTGGTGGGCGCTGGGAAAAGCTGGCCTGACAAACTCGCCGTTGCTGTCGTGAACAACAAACTGCACCCCTTGCTGTTGCACGTCTGGACTGCACAGTGCACAGGGGCGCACACTGAGAAGAAACAAGCAAATAAGATCGTTATGGCGATGCGTCCAACATTTTTCGGGAAAACATTTTGTTGGGGGGGTCTGATTCGAACTGGCTTGGAGGGATCCAGTGGGGTCTGCACAAAAGGTCGTCCTTTCATGGCTGGTCTGTGGGGGGTCTAAAACTGCCCGACTGGGAGGGTTGTGACCCCCTCCTTTTTGTTATGAAATTTGGAAGGCTCGAAACATTTCAGATACTGGGTGCCGCAGAAGCCGCAAGGCGACACCTCGGCCCATGCCAGAATTACTCCAGCGTGGTTCGCCTCCTCAAGAGGTGCACTGCGCCGACCTCGGCAGGCGGAGACGATGACGATCCCGCAGGTGCGGTGGGACGCCAATTGCGGCAAGGGGCCGTGTCGAGGACGCGTGTCCGTGATGCCGCTCCGCGTCCACTGCCAGGCTGCATCAGCATAGGCTGGCCGCTCCGGCAAGTCCTGACGAAGGTCTTCGTACAATGAATGCCGTCCCTCCTTCTCCCGCCCTCCGCGCCGCTCTCCGGCCCCCTTCCCTCACACCCTCTTGCAGCCGGACAATTCTTTGGAGTCCCGAAGCGGTGCGGTGACAGACCGTGCGGTGACCTCGAAATCCCCCAAGACCTCACCGCACGGTCCGTCAACGCACGGTCTTGGGACCTCGGATGCCCCAATCGCCCGAGACGTTTTCGGAGAACGACCCGAGTCCCCAAACCGTGCGGTGACCCCGACTCCCCACCGACTCACCGCACGGTGTGGTCACCACCCCGTTTGGGGGCCCCCGAAATTCGCGCGTGCCCGAGCACGGCCTACTAGAGCGTGCGTGCGGATCGCCTCTGCCGCGCTGCGACGAAAAAATGTCGAGGACGCCCCAGCCACCTGAGTTCACGCAGGAAGTCCCGATACACTGGTGGATAGAACCTCCCTCCTCCCGCAGGAGAGTCGATGTGATACGACCAGCGCGCCTGGAGGCAGAGGAAGAGGACGTGACGATCGCAGCAGAAGCACCACATGTGGCACAATCATTGGGCGGCAGCAACCACAAACGATGCATCAATAGCAACGCTTTGATACCAGACACGCTGGTTGGCACAGACGAGGCGGGAGTGTTGGCGACCATGGCGCATGCAAGTGAACCAGTGGCAGGTGCAATGGCGACGGCAGGAACAACTGCTGGCAGGCAGAACTGATGCACTAAAACTGTCTTACATCGAAGTCCATCTCGTGCTGGGCACGGGAGATGAAGATGAACAACAACAAAATGAGAACACCCAGGGAAGTCTCACGGCTACCAGGACGCATCAAGTAATCCAGGAAAAGGTAGATAAGGAGGACAAGAAGGAGGAAACGAGCTCACCTGTCTGCCCCCCGCTCCTCCTCCTCCTCCTCCTCCTCCTCCTCCTCCTCCTCCTCCTCCTCCTCCTCCTCCTCCTCCTCCTCCTCCTCCTCCTCATATTCATTCTCACCTCATCCCTCCCCTCCTCCTCATTCTGTGTGTCCCTGGTTTGTCCCTCCTCCTCAATCCTTCTCCTTCTCGTCTCCCCTCTCGACTTCCCTCCTCACTGCTCCTCCCTACCTCCCCAGCTTTCCCTCCCCCGCTCTCCTCCCTGCCCCTTCTCCTCGCTGGCTCCACCCACTTCTCTTTTCCCCGCGCCTCACGGGTCATCCCCACCTCCCCGCCCTCTCTCCCTCCCTCATCCTCCTCCTGCTGCTGCCCCTCTTCCCCTGACCTTCCAGGAGCGCTAAGAAGCAGCACCAGGACTTCGACATCTAAATTCCCGTAGAGGCTTTGGGCAGTCACTCTGGAAGGTCAGGGTCACGCTCCTCCTGTTCGATCCTCCTCCTTCGGCCCGGTGCAGTCCTTGCCTCGCCTCGCCTCGCCTCGCCTCGCCTCGCCTCGCCTTGCCTTGCCTTGCCTTGCCTTGCCTTGCCTTACCTTGCCTCGCCTCCTCCACCTCCTCCTCCTCCTCCGCAGGGACGCCCCGGGCCACTTCGGGGTGGGGGGGCCCTCTTTTCCCTCGCGCGCGCGGGAGCCCCGTGCAGATCGGCCCGCCCGCGGGCTCCGGCCGCCGCGCCCGCGCCGCGAGCAGCCGGCAGGTCGGACCTGGGCGGAGCCCCGACGGGGAGGGGGGGGGGGGGCTGCCCGTGGCCGAAGGCGCTCATGGGGAAACCAAGAGGTGCAGACGCCGCTGCTCCCCGGACCTCCCCTGGGGTGCGTTCTGACCATGATTCCGAAGCGGGTGCAGGAGTGGCGACGAGGACCTCTTTTGGATGCCCCCAAAAGGAAAAATCACGGGCAGGTAGCGGCATAGGTACGGTTTCCTCCTTCGAGTTCGGCCCCGCAGTCGGGGCACTGGGCGCAAGCCCGAGGCGCACTCCCAGCGCGCAGCCCTCGACGGGAGGTCGGGGATCTTCTGACCCGGGTCAATCCAGACCCGGGTCAGCAGGAAACCAAAAACTGCAATGCAGGAGAAAAAAACTGCAACGCAGGTCTTCGCAAACCCGGGTCAGCCAATACGCGCGGCCGCCTCGCGGCCACGAGCGGCTCGCTAACCCGGGTCAGCCAGAGAGGGCCTTCGCAGGATCCTGCAAAATCTGGCGCTCTAACTGACCCCCGTTTACATTGACCCCCGTCTCGAGGCTCCCGAGGAGGGGGGGCCTCCCTGCCTCCGGCGCACTCAGGGCCTGGGGCCGCCGATTGAACGCCGCCGAAACCCGCCGAGGGCCGCCGATGGCCCTGGCGCGCGCGCCCGGGTGTGGCAAGACGAAGCCAGGACGAGGATAAGATCGGGCCAGGATAATCAAGATATGCGCTGAGAGTCTCTGAAATCCGGTGGCTCTGGAGGACGTCTCTGGCGCTGCGGCCTTCTCAGAACGCTCCGGAGTGGATTTATCCTCGCCCTATAGCCCCGTCCGATGTGGGCCCCCCTGGCTGCATCTTCACTCCTCCGCCGTCCGTTGTTGTCCGCCCTGCCTCTGCGGTCCATCGTGTTCCTTTTGCCGGTTCCGTTTTGACATGTCTGGTGCCGGTTCTTGGCGCCTTTCTGTTCCGCAGGGTCCGTCGCCGTGTTGTGTTCCGCTTGCTGCTCCTGTTCTAGCCCTGGAGCCATTCCTGTTGCCGTTTCCAGGAGCTGTTTTTCCGACTCTGATTCTGGTTCCAATCCCAGAGCAGTTTGTGCCCCCATCTCCAAGAGCCATTTCTTTACAATGTTGACCCTGCTTTGGAGACGGGAGAAGCCGGCCCTGCCGCTTCTGGGGCCCGGGCGTCGGCAGGCCCCAGGACACGTCAACGATGCTGCAAGACACCCTCCTGTCCCGAGTCCCTCCTCACAAGTCCCTATACATAAGATTCCTCTTCGCTGTTGCAAATACCCCTTTGAGACACGAGCGCCCTGTGGGTCTCTCGTTCAGGAGCGAGCTCCGTCTCGAAATCCCCATACCCCTCCATCTCGTCTCGGCGAATCCGAAGAGCGTGGTGTGCAAAGGACCTGGCTAGCAACCCGCGCGTGGGGGGGGGAGGCGAAAACCTCGACAGAGAGATCTTTGCGCGCCCCGACGGGGGCTCATCAAACCTTTGGCGCAACGTGGTGGCCCGCTAGCCCCAATGGCGCCAACCGCAAACCACACCCTGGCGTAACCACACCAATCGCCGATCATCCCCCTCCTCCGCCTCCCCCCCTCAGGTCCTCCTCCCGCCTCCCCTCCTCCCCGGACCCTCCTGCCTGCTCCAGGGGAAAGGGCGGCACAGGAGCAGGCCCTGGCTCGAGAAGCCTGAACCTCCTTGCTGGGCTAGGACGGGCTTGGCCCCCTTTTCGCGCATTCGAACTATTTATAAGAACAGGAATAATAAACGGACTGCCACCATCAGACGAGTGCGGAGCTGTCCGATACCAACGTTCAGCGAGCGAGCACCCTCCTGCTGCTCCTCGCCAGCCCCGCCCCCCCCCCCCCTCGCGCCTCGGCAGCGCCTGGCCTGGAGCGACACCTCGCCGCAGAGGCGCCGCGCCGCGGCGGCGCGGGGCCGCGCGCGTCCTCGGGGGTGCAGCGCCGCCGAGCCGAGAACCCCGAGCGACTGTGGGGCGAGTCGGAAAAAGCCGCGCATGCAAGATCTACAGTCAAAGCCGATCGTAAGGATGCGCGGCAAGGATGTCGAGGCCATGGACGCCCATGTCGAAGCGTTTCGAGCGGGGGCTGGCCATGAAAAAAAGTTGAGGATGGACCGAAGGTGGCCAAAGAGGCAAAGATGGAAGGGTACCCTTGGGAAGTCGATCATCCACATTTACAATTTGACTGAACATCCCTGCTCAGAGTGTTCTTCAGTAGTAGTCCAGCTCCAGATCTACGAACATTCTGCGAATAGCTCCAAGAGAACGCCCAGTGTCCAGTCCAGCGTCTTGGTTTTCTTGAACGACGCCTGGATTACATGAACGCTTATATTTGTTATTGAGATTTCTGATGGGTGCTAAAGTTTGGGCCCGCTGGTCGGGCGGTTGTGGCTGATTGAATGTGTGGCTGAGTGAGCTTGTTATTCTGTCCACGCAGCGGACGGCATATGTTCAGTCCAGTCCAGGCGGTGAATTCGGATCTTTCCGCATAGGCGGCTGAGAAATAGCAAGAAGTCATGCCCATCATCTAGGGACTCTCTCTCTCTGAGTGGCAGCTATGGGCTATGGGCCCCTGGACTACACTTACAAGTACGATTCGGGTCGATACCATCATCCTCATCATCGGATTGTGGATGCCTTTTCTAATTGATCGCCTTTTTTGAGGCGGTTTGTCTGAACCAGATGCCTCTCCATTTGCAAGAAGCCGCCGACTTTGCAGGGTCGAAACCACCGCGCGGATCGCTACCCGACTCCCAAAACTCCTGGCGTCGCCCACGCTTTTGTTGGCCCCTCTGGAGCCCGATAAGGCTGGCCCTGGACCACGAACACTCGACACAAATATTCGCAGAGCAAGACAGACCATGCGGCTGCAGTCGAGATCTCCGCGCCGTCAAAGGATCCCGTGGGCCGAGGTCTCGGCACGGCGCTCCTCCGCTCCCCTCTCGCGAGCGGACGCTTGCATCCCATTCTTCTCCGCAACGTGCGCCCCTCACGGTGAATACGCACCACCGTGCCTCGAGGCATGAGTTGGACTGTTCTCAGGCCCTTTGGGTCCTCAGTCCTCTGCCCTGAATCTGTCGCCGCGGCGTTTGTTCTCGACGCGCTCAAACGGACGACGCCGACAACACGGCAAAACCACAGCAAACCCTGCGTCCCGCGCTCAAGCAGACGGAGACGGCAACGAGGCAAACCCCAGGGCAAACCCACCCGAGGCGGCGTTTGCCCTGGTGGTCGCGGCGCCCTCCCCTAGACGCAAGGCCGCGTGTCAAAACTAATGGCGCGGCGAAACATTGAAGATGCAAGAGCCTGGAGGCTATGCTGCCAGAGTCTCCTGGGTGTATCTCGTGTTCCCGCAGACCTCTGGGGCTTCTCGCGGTATGTTTCCTGCGGCCAGGGGGGCCCAAGACGGGCCAGGAGGGCCCTGAGAGGGTCACACAAGGCTTCCAAGACGGTCCACGAGGGCCCCGAGACGGCCAGAGCGCTCCAAGAGGCCCCATGATGGTCTCGAGACGGCCGATGAGGGCTCCAAGAGGATCCCCAAGAGGCTAAAAGCATTGACCCCCCTTTGGTTTTGCAATGCTTGTGACGCTCGGCCCAAGAGGGCCCCCAAATCGCCCCAAGACGGCCCAAGAGGCTCCCAAGATGACCCAATGACTGGCCAAGAGGGCCCCGAAAGACGGCCCAAGAGGGGAAACACGACCTGGCATTTCGAACCCTTCACCCCGAGTTGTTCCCGAGACCGCCTAAAGGCCTCCGAGAGGCCCCCAGGAGGCCCGGGAGGCCACCAAGAGGCCCGGGAGGCCACCAAGAGGCCCCGCGAAGCCCAGCGGAGACCCAAAACGAAGCCCCAAGAGACATAACACTGCTTCCAAGAACCACCCGAGAAACACCTCAAGATACCCTAACGTACACGCAGTATCCTCAGATCCGGGATGGGTAGAAGGCCACGAGACCTGCTTGGCACGAGGACGGAAATCGCAACTTCTGTTTGTGATGACGCGACATCGCTGGCTTGTCTGTTCTTCCTCCTCGTACGCCCTCTCCTCCCCCCGCCCTTGCCGCATCCTTGAAGAAACAATGTTGGAGATCTCTTGGGCCGTCTCGGAAGACTCTCGGAATGTGTTCGGGCCCTCTGGAGCCGTCTCGAGGTCCTGGGAGAGAGATTTCAAGACGAAGTTAGAAACATAATTTAACGCAAGTGGTGTTTGATATTCATCATGTGCTCGAGAATGTGAGAGCGCTCTTGGAACGTTTGGACCTTCCGCTGTTTAGATGTAATGGTTTCCCCGTTCGGACCGCTACCTTTCCAGAAGCATGTGTTTGACCCGTTTGGATCGCCCGCTGTCCCACTGTCGTGTCCACGCTTGGACAGTCCATCTGTGCTCAGAACTGTCAGCAGAAACCATGTGTTTTCACAGTTTAGACCGCCCGCTATTCAGAACCAAGCGTTTTCCCCGTTTGGATCGTCCGCTGTCCGAATGTAGTGCTCCCCCGTCTTGACCTGCCGCTTTTCGAAACCATGCGTTTCCCACGTTTGGACTGAGAGACCCTTGGGCCGTCTTCGGGCCCTCGTGAGCCGTCTTGGGGCCCTCTTGGGAGCCTCTTGTGCAACCTTGGAACGATCTCGGCGGCATCTTCCACCCCCTTGGCCTGTCGGAAGCTTGAACATGCGAGACCGCGCGAAGACCTAAAGGGAATCGCTGATGTGTGCCCCTTGAGGCCATGTCGGGGATCCCGTTGGAGACCTCTTGGGGCGTCTTGGAGCCCCGTGGGCCGTCTGGAGGGCATCTTGGGTCCTCTTGGTCCGTCTTGTTGGCCTCTGTTGGATCGTCTTGAGAACTTCCAAGAGCAATACCAAGACGATGTCGGCAATCTGTAATGTGCTGAAAATGTCCTTCGCGAAATCGCCATTTTGGGCAAGACCGAGCCCAATTCGACGTCGATGACATTTCATTTGTGTAAGGATGCCCCTCAGCGAAGTCGCCATGCCGACAACATATCATGTGTAGGATGTCCCTGGCGAAATAAAAGTCTGAAGCAAGACCGAGACCAAGACGACGTTGCACACCCCTGTTGTGTGTCAGGATGTTCCTAGTGAGACCGCCTGTACGAGTCCTTCTCCCTGAATTCTAAGTTGGATTTGACCTCTCGAAACGTTCCCAATGGATCCCGCCGCCAACTAGGGAAGCTTTCCCGGAGGTGGCAGGAGGTTTGGTTTCTGCTTCAGATGGCTCGGATATGGCCCGAAATGGACCCCAAGATGGTCAGCATAGCATACAAGACGGCCAATATGGCTCTGAGAGAGCCCAAGTCGACCCCATTATGCTTCCAAAACGGCCCCAAATGCTCCAAAAACAAAATTCTCGCCTTTCCGGGTATCTCCGTGAACCTCCAAGACGGTCCTCACGCGACCAAAGATGTCCAACGACTGCCTCCTCAGGACGGCCTCCGAAGGCCAAGAGGCCCTGTTAGACACACCCAGAGGCCACCAAGAGGCCCACAAGAGGCCCGCACGAGGCGCCAGGAGGCCCACTAAGAGGCCCCAGAAGTCGCCCACGAGGCCCTCCAGAGGCCACCAAGAGACTCCCAGGAAGCCCCCAGGAGGCCCCCAGACGGCCTCAAGAGGCCTCCTCTTCTCCTCTTCCTCCTCGTCCTCCTTTTTCTCCCTCTCAGGGGCTCTGGCATGCGGGGTAGATGACAGAGGCGTTGGGGCGCCTTGACCCCGTCGGTGAGCCTATTTCAATGGTGGCACCACCCTGGAAAGGACGGTGGTCGCAAGCGCATGTCGCGATAGACACTGAAGACCAGGGCAATCAGTCGAGGAGGACGAGGAGAGGAGCCAGGAGTAGGGAGGAGAGGACCAGAAGGACGAAGAAGACAAAGGGACAAGAGGAACAAGAAACACGCAATACCATGCTCACTAGAACAACCTTGAAACGACATACTATATTATGGTCTTATGATTGGATGACCCCCGAGAGATGTCGCAACGCGTGAGCCAGGACCGACATTTCGCCGAGATCACCAAGCCGAAATAACAACGTGTCTTTACAATGGCCCAAGTCCAATCGCCTCTGCCCGAAGCGGCGGCGACGAGCCGACGAGAGCAATGATCCCCAAAGTGAGCCCGACTTCTCCTTCTCCCCATCCCCCTTCCCCTCCCCCTCATCCTCCTCGTTTCCTCCTCCTCCTACTCCCACTCCTGCGGTCCACGCTGTACAGATTTCCATGTGTAGTTGATCTCCCTTCTCCTACTATTGCTGGCCCTCCTACTCCCTCCTCTGTCAAATCCCAGTCCCCATCTTCATCCTCCTCCTCTTCCTTCTCCTCGCCATCCCACCGGCAGTGTGCTTCCCACGATCCAGGCTGCGACTCCGACTACGACCCATTCCGTGGTTGCCAAAGCTGATCCTTGCCAAAGATGCCTCCTGATTTCCGCGCCGTTTGGAGCCCCTGAATAAGCCCTCCGGCTTCGTGAGGAAAGCTCTGAAGCCCACCTGGACCTCTCTGGAAAGGCCGCAGGGGTTGGCAACGCCCGACTCCTTCGCTGGAGGGTGGGTTAAGAAAATGACAAATCAAAATCGTTCCCGAGACCCCTCCAGACGTCGAACCGCACCAGATTTTCGCGCTGCGTCCAGCCGTGGCGATGAGGGGGCCTCAACAGGCCGTCCTTGGCGGAGCGCACGAGGGGGGAGGGGGAGGGGGAAAGGTTCTTGTAAGGAGGCTGCTTCGTAGCAGGCGCGGGCATTACATCTATAGATGAGGCCCGCGCCTTCTGAGAAGCAGGTGTGCTTCTAAGAAGCCTTTCCCCTGCCCCTACCACCCTCTGCGAATGGCGGACCTCCTCTGGCCTCTCCTGGCTCAGCCGTGTTTTTGTTCCGACGCGCTGCGCTGCCTCGGACCGTGACGGCCCTGAAGGCACGTGCGCGAGGGACCGAATTCTCGGCGCCGGCGCAGAGCGGGGAGCACCCACGGCCTCCAGCCCTTCCAGATGAAGCACAAACAGACAGCAGAAAAACAAAACCCACGACGGTCCACGCGGACTTCTTGGATCGGCGCTGGACTCCCCCTCGCTGGCGCGCGGAGCGCACCCAGGGCGGCGCTGGAGGCGCCGCCAAGCGGGGCCAAGCGCAGATCCAAGAAATCCCGCGGACCGTCGAAACATGATTCTTCTTCGACTGTGGATTTCTTTTCGACGTGAACAAAGCACGACGGGAGGTTTGTGATAGTTGCTTTTTCGTAGATTGTGGGCAGCCGGCGCCCCCCCACCCCACCCCGAGAACGCCGGCTCCAGCATCGCGGAGGACGAGGGAGCTTCGGGCAGCCCCCCTCGTGAAAGCGATGGAACGCGGGGGCGCAGCAGGCCGCTGCAGCCCGGGCGCCGCGGCAGTGTGGGCCGAGTGAGCCTCCCGCCTCACAGCTCGATGTCGTCGTCCAGGACCCCGATGTCCAGGCTGTGGCCGCTCGAGCTCCCCGAGCCCGGCGGGCTCGCCACCACCGCCTCCTCCGCGCCCGCCTCCGCGGCAAGACCAGGCGCGGCCTCCTCTCGAAGAGGGCAGCCGCGCACCGCTGCCGTGCTTGGCCAGGGCCATCATGGGCCCCTGGCTGGTACGTACACACTCCCTCGAAGGCGCGCACAAGGGGGTAGGGGGGGATGCTTCTCAGAAGGAAGCTGCTTCTAAGAAGGCGCCGGCCTGACATCTCGGCTACACGCAAGAGCGACCCTGGGTAAGAGTGACCTTTGGTGCGCGGCTTCTTGGGGGCCGCGGGGGGACCAAACACAAGCGCGCAAGACGCTAATACCGCACCGTGTTCGACAATCGGGGGACCCCATTGGGCACGCACCACAAGTCACTGCGGCGAAGGGTCACTCTTACGTGTGGCCGGATCTATAGATAAGGCCCGCGCCTTCTGAGAAGAAGCAGGGGTGCTTCTGAGAAGCCTTCCGGATTCCCCCATCCCTCCTTTACCCCCTCCGCGCGTGGTGGACCTCCCGGCCTCTTCCGCGAGGCCTGCGCACCGCCCTGGGGCCCAGGGTGGCCCCGGCCAGGCGCGGCGGCGCTGGAGGCCTCCCACATGGGGTCCCAGCATCGGGGGAGGCGGAAGGGTAGGACAGCAAAGGGCAGGGGTCGAGTAGGAAATCGACTTCAGAATTGAGTTGCCTCAGCCTTCATTTTTCCGTCGAATCTCCTCACAATGCGTAGAATGCTCCGTAGATCAACTGAACATTCTGTGCATGTTTCCGTCGATTCGACGGGGAAATAATTCTGGGGCACATCGATTCTGTAGTCGATCTCATATTCGAAGGGTAGAGGATGAGCTCACGCAGCCAGTTTTCCTGGCGCCTCCTGGCGCCGGGAGGCGCCTAAGCATCGAGGAATGGGCCCGGCGGCGGGGCGCAAACCAGCTGCATGCAGCAGATTTCGTACCGCTCCTTTCCCTGTCCTACCTGCCCGTTCGTGCGGCCCGATAGTAGAGGGGGATCGGAGGATCGCGCCGCATCGCCGATACATTGCCGATGCATGGCGGTGCAACGGCGACGTCGGCGATACATCGGCAATGCCGGCTAGGAGAAAATCGAGCTACACATCGAGCCGTATCGCCGATGCATCGGCAATGCGGCGCGACCCTCAAACCCCCACCTACCTGGACCCCGTCTCGGAGAGCCCGCGCTCGTCGATTTAGGCCGACGTCGTGGGTCTGACGCAGATTGGTCCGCGGGGAGAGGTGCAATAGTGCCTGCAATAGCTGGTGCCTGGATGCAGCACCTTGCGCGCTGGATGCGATAGTTGGGCGTGTAGTTCCCTGAAATGCAGCAGCTGTTGCCCGTGCGATATTTCGCGGCCACCCACAATAGTTGAGCACTGCTACACAGAAGATTAGACAATCAATGAATGCCTGCACCTCTCGCCACCCCAGTTAGCACCAGACCCACTACTCCAGCTAAGACTCGGATCCTTTGCCTCCTCCTCCTCCTCCTCCTCCTCGCTGGGCCGAGCGACAAGCGGCGGCGGCGCGACCCTGACGATGCCCTGAGGCAGCGCGGCGCGCTCGCGCGCGGCCCCGGCCGGGATCCCGCCCGCGGGGCCCGCCGCGGCGGGGCGGCCGAGGGCTCTCGGCACCGGCGCGCGGATGCTCTCGACCAGCACACCCGGCTCCTCGTCCTCCCAGCGGCGATCGGACGGCCACGACGACGGCAGTGGCGATGGCGGCGATGAAGACGGAGACGCCGGCAGAAAAAACGATGACGATGAGAAGGATGGAAATGGCTGTCA
>CAUYUJ010021726.1:772500-780000 GCA_963575745.1 Prorocentrum cordatum | reverse complement strand
TAATGATAGTAGTAGTAATAATAGAAATATAAGCTGTAGTCGTACAAGCAGAAACAGTACAAACAATTAGACTAGGGATCGTCGTAGTCGTCGTAGTAGGGGTAGTAGCAGTAGTAGTAGTAGTAGTAGTAGTAGTAGTAGTAGTAGTCGTAGTAGTCGTTGTGGTAGTAGTAGTAGTAGTAGTAGTAGTAGTAGTAGTTGTAGTAGTAGTACGACTACTACTACTGAAACTTTTACTACTACTAGCGGTCGTAGTCGTACTTGTACTAGAAGTAGTAGTCGCCGTACTAACTATATAATAATAGCCGTTGTAGTAGTAGCAGTCACGGTAGTCGTCGTAGTAGCAGTATTCATACCAGTAGCAGTGATAGTAGTGGTAGTAGTAGTAGTAGTAGTAGTAGTAGTAGTAGTAGTAGTCGTAGTAGTAGTAGTAGTAGTAGTAGTAGTGATAGTAGTAGAAGTAGTAGTAGTAGTAGTAGGAGTGGTAGTAGTAGTAGTAGTAGTAAAAGTGGTAATCGTATTAGTCGTAAAAATAGTACTGATAGTAGTAGCAGTAGTAGTAGTAGTAGTAGTAGTAACAGTGGTAGTAGTAGCAGTAGTCGTAGTAGTAGCAGTAGTAGTAGTAGTAGTAATCGTAGTCGTAGTCGTAGTCGTAGTCGTAGTAGTAGTAGTAGTAGTAGTAGTAGTAGTAGTAGTAGTAGTTATTAGTAGTAGTAGTAGTAGTAGTAGTAGTAGTAGTAGTAGTAGTAGTAGTAGTAGTGGTAGTAAGTCTAGTAGTAGTAGTAGTAGTAGTAGTAGTTAGTAGTAGTAGTAGTAGTAGTAGTAGTAGTAGTGGTAGTAGTAGTAGTAGTAGTAATAGTAGTAGTAGTAGTAGTAGTAGTAGTAATAGTAGTAGCGGTGGTAGTAACAGTAGTAGTAGTAGTAGTAGTAGTAGTAGGAGTTGTTGGTGTTGTTGTTGTAGTAGTCGTGGTAGTAGTAGTAGTAGTAGTAGTAGTAGTAGTAGTAGTAGTAGTAGTAGTAGTAGTAATAGTAGTACTTGCAGTAGTAATCGTAGTAGTAGTAGTAATAATAATAATATGGTTGCACATGGTCTTCGTGTCGCTACAGACGGCACCTCCGTGTACTCTTCTTTTGTATAAGGCCTCATAGAACTCCTACAAAGGGAACTGCGAAAACCGTAGTTTTAAAACTGGCCTTCGTGTCCTCCGCGCCAATGCCTACCTTCGTACACTATTCGCTGTAGAGGCTGTAGATTGGATTCGCATTAGCAGATGAGAAAAAACAATGTTGCACCTGTCCTTCGTGTCGCCGTCGGATTTGGAGCAACCGCCACCGCCGGCCGCTTCATTTCGGCACACCCCTCTCGAGGATCGTGGACCTGGCCCTCCGACGCGCGATTTCGGCGCACACCTCACTAGGATCGTGGTCCTGGTCCAATTGGGAGCGCTGCCAAGGGCCCACCGACGTCCAATTTCGGCATGCCGCTCACGAGGATCGTGTCCTGGCCCAACTGGGAGCGCTGCCGACCGCCCACCGATGGGCAATATCGGCACCCCCCTCACACGGATCGTAGACCTCGCCACATTGGGATCGCCGCCCGACGCTGAATTTCGGCACACCTCTCACATGGATCGTGGCCGTGGCCCAATCGGGAGCGCTGCCGACGGCCCACTGACGCCCAAGGCCGGAACACCCTTCACGAGGATCGTGGCCCTGCCGAGGGCCCACCGACGCGCAATTTCGCACACCCATCACAAGGATCGCGACCCTGGCCTCATTTGAAGCCCGTCGTTGTGTTGACAATCCCGGACTGTTGGTCCCAGTTCGTGTCTTGTTCTAGTGTTTGAATCGACCTTGCAAACGGCAAGAAATCGCGGGGGTATTGACGAGGTCACCTTTACCTTGCGGCGCCAGAAAGTTTCGCGGAATGCCCCCAGCCGGGGTCAGGAGACAGGGCGAAAGTATGATCAGATTTCGGGGCGATATGGGGAGCGGGTTTTCATAAGGACGTCGTTCTGGTTTTATTCGGGGGCGGCTTTCCCAAGGCAAGCACGCTGACGTGCAGGGGGAAGAGAGGTGCGATGATGAGGGCATGGCGGGGAAGAGGACGGGGATGGGGCTGAGGATGCGGAAAGGGGGGTCGTTTTCATATAGACGTTGGTCTGGTTGTATTCGGACGCGTTTTACCCATGGCAATCATGCTGACGTAGGAGGGTAAGGCCGGTGCGATGCGAGGGCATGACGGGGATGAGGAAGGGATGGGGATCAGGATGCGGATCGGTGGATTGGTTTTAATGGAAGGAAGAGGAGGAAGAGGAAGAGGAGGAGGAGGAGGAGGAGGAGAAGGAGGAGGGGTAGAATGAGGAGGAGGAGGAGGAGGAGGAAGAGGAAAAGGGAAGAGGAAAGAGGGGGGGAGGAGGGGGGGGGAGGGGGAGGGGGGGGGAGGACGAGGAGGCCAGGGGAGGAGGGCGGGGAAGAGGACGAGGGGGAGGAGAAGGAGCAGGAGAAGGGAGAGGGTGAGATCAGCAGGAGGCATGGGAGGAGGGGGAGGAGGAGGAAGAGGAGGTGGAGGAGGAGGAGGACCTTTTTTGGACCTTTTGCACAGCACAGCGTGCTAAAAAAAAGGAGGAGGGGAAAACAGAGGGAGGAGGCCAAGCACCTGCACCCAAGGTGGCTACTCCGTAGCAGCCACCCCCAGCGCCTCCTCCTCCCCGCAAGGGGAGGAGGGCGCGTGGGAGGGTACAGGGCTTGCCCTCCTGGCACGCTGTGCTGTCTCCCCAGCGACGCACGCGTCCACTAACCTCGCATGCGAAATCGCTTGCGAGGCCTTAGAAGGCCCCGCATAGCTCGGAAACAGCCCGCGTTTAATTCGGCCGAGATTCTCTCGGCCTTTGCGAGTGGGGGGCCCGCGACCTTCGGCCAAATGGCGACCGTCAACGGTCGCGGTCCGACCACATCTGAAACAAAAATGCAAGGAATGCAAGTCCCAGAATCCCAGACGGTGGGAGGGGTCGAGCTCCAGCCCACCAACAGCGACGCCACAACGAGCCGCGGCCACCACGTCCCGAGGGAAACCAGGAGGGACGACCAGCGGCGAAAAGCACTCCGTCTTCAGGGCCTCTAAGAGGCCCTGTCGGGACGAAAGAGCAGAGCACAGATGGCACCTGAAACGGGACCCGACAGGAATAAATCTGTGAGAGCTGGCCCTGGCCGCGTGCTCGAGGCGTCGGGTCTCGGCGGTCTTCGGCCTAGGCCGCTCGATCTCCGTCGGGGCCTTGGTACGCTTGGGGTCCGCCGAAGAGGCGTCCGCCAAAGCTCGCCGAGCCCTTCGACGCACCAGGGCAGCGGTGAGGTCCCAGGCGTCTGTGGCGGGGACAACCTGGGCGGCCAAAGTCCAGGATCGTTCAGCGGCTTCAGAAGCCGCTTCGTCGGCTAACTGATTACCACTGGCAAGAAAAACTTCGTGATGGGAGAGAGAGGAGTCGTCAGGGGACAGGTGCGAGGGCGTCCATTCGACCGAGACGTGCCCTGGGCCTCGGTCGTCGATGGCGCAGCGAATTCGCAGCCACAAATCGCTGTTCCTCCCCCCCCAAGCTCCAAGGTCGGCCCCGACTCCACCCCGTCATGAGAGGCTTGTGGTCCGTCACAAAATGGACAGGACCAGTAGTGCTTTCCAGAAAAAGAGCGAAAGCCTGTAGCTCCGACCTGGGCACCGTTTGCGAGGGGCCTCGCAAAATCTCGGAGATGCCCCCCAAGACGGCCCAACGCAAAGGTCCCTCCCCAGGTCTCGCGTCCCTGACCACAACTACAGCGGAGCCACAACGACGGCGACGAGGGTCGGACGAAAAGCGTCCTCCAGATCAGCCCCCGAAGCCGACCAACGGGCTGCTGCCAGGGTCTCTAGAGCAGGCTCCAAGAGGGACCTCACCAAGTTGGGCTCTGCTTAGGCTCTCCAACGGCTCCCTGAAAACAGGGTGGGTGACACGGGTAGGCGGAACACCTCTCAGCCAAAGGCTTGGTTCAGATTCAACAGACGCTAACGCTTGCGGAATCAAATGATCAGTAGACGTGAAATCACTGTGATCTTTATTGCAGGGGCACTGCCAGATGCGATGCGCAAGAGTTTCTTCCTCCTGCTGGCATCGCGGACACAGGCGGTCAGCGGCCTCACTCAGAGGGTGCTGCCTGTCCATCGTCCACTGGGCGCCCGTGACCACGCACAAGTTGAGACCGAACAGGTCGAGCTCCCCCTTCTTGGCGAAGCGGCTGAGCTCCAGCCTGGCCCAATAGAGGTCCGCTCCCTCAGCCAGGCCATCACCTGCCATGTGCTTCGACGCATTGCTCCAAAGCTGAGCGCGAAAATCAGTGACCACGTCGTCCAGCAGCTCGGAGATGTCGACCCAGTGGGGTCGTAGCCTGCACGTCGTGCTGTTGGGATCAGCCACTCCTCGATTCCTCCGCCAGTGGGCCTCCTCCAACGTAGAACTGAGGGTACTTCCCATCCCGCGTCAAGCAAAGTCGCAATAACAGCTCCAATCGGTCCTCTGACCAGTCTCCATCTTTTGTTGGCGCCAACTGCGAGAAGCCGCCGATGAATAACAGTCCAAGCATTTTCAACTCGATGGTGGATGCTGGTGTCGGTCTTCCAGAGACAGAGAAATTCTGAAAGAAGGCCTCGTCGTAACTCCAGGGCTGGATCCTTGAGACCGTAAAGGACCGCCAGTGTTGTCGTAAGACACCTGCCCTTCATGGGCCCAGCTCCAGCCAAGGCTGCCTGCCGCCTGACGGCGAGGACGTTGGACGGTGACATGCCATGGGCCTGGTGCCCGTAGGAGCCTTGAGGAGCTGCGCCTGTGGTCCAAAGACCCTGAGCTTCACGCCGTAGAGGAGCATGTCTGCGTATGCGGGCAATGCGAGCCGCCCTCTTCCTGCTGGCAACCAACCTCATTCTGGCCTTAGCGACTGTGCGCCGTTTGCCAGAGGCTGCGTCGATGCCGAGATCCGTGCCGTGAAGACCGAACCGTACAGGGATACCCCGCTTCTGCAATTGAGCGGCTGTCCTCCTCCCGTCCTGCGGAACGGTGGCAATGAGCACAGACTTGTCCGAAAGCTTGAGACGGAATTGCTTGGCGAGGTCGGCCAGCGTGACCGTAGCGTGAAGGATCTCTGTCTGGACCTTGGCCTGCGTGCCCTCTGCGCGGGCCACAGTGTCATCGATGAAGGTCCAGAAGGTGCTGAAACTCGCTCTGCGATGTGCCGCCTCCATCAATGGATGTAAAAACAACTTGGCAATCCTTACCCCATGCGGGGATCCTGCAACAAGTGACCTGGTGGCGTAGATGGCGTCTGTAACGCCAAGAGAGCCACGCAGGAACCGCGGCCCAGCGCACATCTCCAACTCCAGTAACACCACAATCGCTGGGAACTTGAGGTCGAGTGCAGCCTGGCCGATGAGGATCCAGGACAACGAGTCGTAGAACTTCTCGAAGTCCAGGAGGAGGGTCGCCGCCGAGATGCCAAGCGCCACTGCGGATTCATCGAGCAGCGCTCGCAAGAGTCCTGCTCGAAGCGAGCTGCTGCCCGCCACTGCAGTGTCCCAGAAATCAGAGAGCTCCTTAGTCCATGTGGACGTGACGCCTGCTCTCACGCGGGACCATATCTTTGCCGTCTCTGGAAGTAATCCAATGACCCTCTCTCCTCCTTTGGGTTTGGGTAATAATGCTCCAATAGATGCCAAGATCTGAGCAGCCACACTCCATGTTCTTCAATACTGTTGAGAAGCCTGCAGTAATCACACCGACCTTCGAGTGGGAGTCGCTGGATGTCCAGCGGTGTGATGGAGTCCACTCCGCATGCCTTGGTGCCTAAGACCCTGATAACATTGTCCACCTGCTCGATGCTGACTGGATCCAGCTCCTCCTCGCGGCTCTGCGCGTGCAGGCGCTTGAACATGGCGAGGATGTCGGCCTGAGAGTCGACTGGGTCGTGCCAGAGTCTCTCCCAGGTGGATCTGGTATGTTCCATCCTGATAGTTGGGTCTCCAACGACTCGCCCATCCACTAAGGGGTCGGACGAGACCGCCTTGGGTTCCTTCACCAATGAGTGGAGCAGTCCTGGCTTAGACGTCCAAACCCCCTTGGCCCAACGGATGAACGAATGCCGCCTCAAGGTCAAACATCTTGCCTGAGAACGACAGGCCAGCTTCTCAGTTAAGTAAGCAAAATCATCGCGCTCCACCTCAGTGGCGCAAGCAAATGCGCGCGACCAGGAGATCCACCGCTGCTGATTAGCGGTGCCCTCAGAGCCTGGGCCGAAGAAATCCGATGGGTCGAAGCTGCTGGCGTCGTTGGTGTAGCGACCAAGAGCTGCAGTACAAATCGCTATCTGGCGAGGATCCTTGCCATGTCGTAGAAGAGCCATGATTCTTTGCACCAAGGTGAGCACAGTTCCCCACCATTCTCCAGCTCCATCCGTCATGTGCACTCGCCCTGGGGTAGCTCTGGTCTGCATCCATTGTAAAGAAAACCCAGCTGCGCGTGGAGCCCGTTGTCGAAGGTCGAGTTGATGATGAAGTGCGAAAGCACGTTCCACTCCTGAGGACCACCGCGCGTACTGTCTGGTGACGGCACCAAGGCCAAGTGCGTTAATATGGCCCAACAACTCAGACTCGACAACACTGCAACATTGAGAGCTGAGCCTCTCCATGGAGGGCTGCTCTTCCCACAGGTCTGAAGGAATGTGAAAAGAGACCTGGGATCCAGGATCCAACGTGCTCCTTGAGGGGTGTAGTGCATCGTAGTCTTCCAGCAGATCGGGCGGTACGCGTGCCCGTTCTTGCTCTTGCCGTTGGGCTCGAAGTATGGACCTCTTGCTGCTAGGGTCCGAAGCGAGCTTGGGTCTGGCTACCTTAGGAAACGGTTCAGGTAACAAAAGTTTCTGGTACCACCATCTGCGCATGCCATCGTGGACGTCAACCTGCAGTGCACAATGCGTCTTCCACGGGACCTGGGGCTGCGACCGAACTCGGTATCTGGATGATGTTCCGTACTTGGCCATTGCGAAATCAATGAGGGAGCCCTCCTGCCCTTTATCGCACGTGGTGCTGACGTCCGCAGGTAGAATGAGTGTGCCCCCAATTTTATCAGGCCACCCAGATCCTTCCAATGAAGTTGGTGAGATATTCCAGTCGCCAATAACCAACCAAGGGTCTGCAAGCCCATGAAGGAAGGAAGCTAACGCAACCAGCACCTGACGATTTCTGCCAGAAACTCCCAATCCTGGCCAAAGATAAACTGATACCAGGACCAGGTTGCCGGAGGACAAATGCAGGATCATGGCGGCGAACCCGCGCATATGATCAGGTTGGCGTGCAGCCTGCGCATATTGCCGAATGGCCTGCAGCGAGGTGGTAGCCAGGTGCTTCTTGGCCATGACCCATTCACCTCCAAACGAACCTCCTCGTCCTGTTGGAGTGCTCCCTGTGGCGCAGACCTTCCAACC
>CAUYUJ010021726.1:745000-767500 GCA_963575745.1 Prorocentrum cordatum | reverse complement strand
TGCCTCATCCTGGCGGCAAGTGGTCGTGTGGCTCTTGTGGGCGCCGCAAGAACAAGCCGTCGTATTTCTTCTGCAAGCACTGTGGAGCTCTTCGGAACGCTCCATCAGGCCCCGCGTGGAATGGGGGCTCGGCCATGCTCTTCAAGGGTGGCGCCAAGTCTCCAGGTCTACAAGGCGGCGCTAATCAGCAGGACCCCAAGCTCGCGGAGCTGTCGGTGGAGGAGCTCGAGTCGCTCGCCAAGATGGCCGAGAAGATGGGCTGGACCGAGGCTGCTGGCAAGGCTCGGGCCCAGCTCGCTGCTCGCCGCGCTCCCTCTGCTCCCAAGCCTGGTCCAGAGGAGCACCTGAAACGCATCCAGCGCGAGCGGGTCAAGCACGGGAATAGGATGGAGAAGGAGCTCCAGAGGATCGCCACGCTGGAGATGCAGTTGGCAGCCCAACGGGATCTGGTGCGTTCTATGGCGTGCGAGCTGGACCAGTTGGACAAGAGCTACGAAGAGACGGCCAAGCTCGTCGCGTCATCCGCGAAGCCAGACACCGTCGAGCACACTGTCCCCACTATCCACTTGGAGGACTTGTTGGCTGGACGGATTGAGGGATTCAACATTGAGCTTGGTTCAGTCTTCAATGTGGGCGACGAGGACATCAGTGCTGAGGAAATGGACGAGATCAAGAAGCGACGCGACACGCTGGTCTCGCAGTTCCACACCATGGCGAAGGAGCTGTTCCCCCAGGCGGCCAACAACGCCAAGGAGGCCAAGGAGGCTCACGCTGCCCAGACCGCGCGGCTGGAGCAGAAGCGCCGCCGCACCGCTGCCGGTGAAGCTGCGGGTGGGCCTCTCGACGGCCAAGGTGACGCTCCAGCAGCGGGTGCCGCAGCGGGGGGTCCTTCTGCCGCTGCCGCCGAGGCTGCGGAGCAACCTGCGTCGCCTGGAACACCGCCTGCGCCGGGGGACTCTGAAGCCATGCTCGCACGAGCCCCCCCCCCCCACGCGCGCAGCTACTCCGTGAGGTCGCGTCGTGTCATGTGGAACCCAGCTGTGGGGGGGATCGCCAGCCAACTTTTCTAGCTGGGGCCCATCTCTCGTCCCTACATTGCGCTGGACTTGTCGAAAATTGGGTCAGGACATCGCAGTGCGCTGCGAGCGCCGTGGAGGAGGGTAGCTCCTCTTCGGCGGAGGTTCAATCCAGGCCTTGTGTGCCCTGTCCCCTGTCGCCTGGAGCAGGGCACCTTTCGTCGTTCGGTAATCCTCCTAGCCGCCCCTTCCGCCCCTTGCGGGGCTGCAGGTCCGATGGCCAACGGTCTGATTCATCCTGAGATCCCCGAGCCCCCCCCCCCCCCCCTGGAGGATTTTTCTTTAATGGTTGAAAAGATCAACGGCAACGCGTGGTCGTCAGGAAAGGAGTGGTTGCCTCGGTGCTCGGCCCACGTCCTCTGGATCCAGGAACGCAAACTCTTGGCGGGAGATCAAGTCTCCCGAGCTTCGCAGTGGTGTTTCTCGCAAGGTTGGAAGTCGGTCTGGGCCCCTTGCACCCTTGGAGAGGGGGGAGGCCCGTCGTCTGGGGTGGCCATCCTGGTTCGAGCCTGGATGGGACTGATCGAACCCTTTTGCCACGGCTCTATTGTTTGGCCGCATAGGGCCGTCGCAGCTGTTGCACAGCCCCCCAGAGGTCAGTCCATCTTTGTCTCCTCCCTCTACCTGAAAGATCCTGTGGGAATGGACGACCACAATCTCGAGGTCCTGGGAGCTCTCGGGGCAGAGCTGTCGGTGCTGGGCCTTCCCTTCATCGTGGGAGGCGGCTTCAATAACGAGCCTGATATGTTGCGTAGCACCGAGTTCGTCAGTAACTTGAAGGCCCAGCTCGTTTCGACTTCGGGACCTACGTGCTTCGGGACGGGGGAGCCTAAACTCTATGACTATCTTGTGGTCTCTGGAAGTCTGGCGAAAGCGGTTCAGGCGGCCTCGGTGAACGACTCGGGGGCCGGTGTTGTTCCGCATGGCCCTGTCCGTGTTCAGTTTTTTGCGTTAGCCAACTTGCATGTGTTGTCTTTCAGGAACCCCCCTTCCGATTGCTGTGGATCCCCTTTCGGTCCTTCGCCCCAACCTCTGGACTACAGCAAGTTTTTTTGTTGATGGACAAGGCTCGAGTTCGGGCCTTGAAGAGAGATTCCGATGTGTTTGATTCGATGTTGGCTACGTGCTATAAGGTTTGGGCCAACACTGCGGAGCGGGAGCTCTGCAGAATGATGGGTTGTAGCATTTCTTACTATGGGGCTCGGGGAAAGGGGGTGGCCCTTTGGTTGCGCCCCGTCCTGGGGCGGGACTTGGGGGCCCCCCGTTACCCTGAGCTCCACGGCATGAGATGGTTAAACTCCTCTTTCCACCGCCTGGCGAGATACATTAGGTCGGCCTACACGGGCAAGGAGGCTGAAGCTTTGTGCAATCCTCCTCCCCTGGTCAGAGACAATCGTGGCGACCAGGTGGTTTTGTTCGGCAATGTGGCTGGCGTCGCTCGGGCCTGGCTGGACGGGGCCTCCGCGGAAGATCTGGGTCGAGAAATGGACGCCCTCGGCGTTAAGATCCAGGGGGCCCTCGAGGCGACCAACGCGAAGTTCATCTCTCGGGCTAGGAAGGACTGGGCCGTCTGGCTTTCTGAAGGCATCAATCAGGGTGCCAGAAGAGCCCACTAGGTTTCCAAGGACCCCGCGGCTTGGAGGCCGACGAGTACGCTGAGCATATTCGGTTCCTTGGTTGCGGATCCCACGGAGCTCCTGTGCGCGGAAAGGACCAAGTTTGGGAAACTGTGGCACGCCAAACCCCCAGGCTCCCAATATTAGGCTTCGCTCCCAGGATCCGCTCCCTGCCATCCCTGTCGAGACGATCAGAGAGATCTCTCGGAGTTTGTCGCGTAGGTCTGCTGTCGGTCTGGGCGGCTTCCACATGAGGCACTACCAGTTCCTGGGCGATGATGCCCTTCGTTGTTTTTTTTCGGAGCTCTGGACCTTGGTGGAGCTGTCAGGGGGAGTGCTTCCTAATCAATTTCGGGCCCTCATCGTGGCCCTGATCCCGAAGGCGGTCCCTGGTTTCCGCCCCATTGGGTTTTCTCGAGCCCCTGCCGTCTATGGGGGAGGGCTCGCCGCCCGATCGCGGTGTCCTGGGAGGCCCAGAACGATCGGCCCTACTGGGCTGCTGGGAAGCACCGCTCGGCGACAGACGTGGTCTGGAGGCAGGCCATGCGAGCTGAGACCAGCACGGCTAGAGGCCGTCACGCAGGCACAGTTTTCTGAAATATGCTGAAGTACTACGAGCAGATCCCCCTAGCGCTGCTCGAGCAGCGGAGCCTCAGGCTTAATGTCGATCCTGTCGTGTTGTCGGTGTGCTTGTCGGCGTACCGACCGGCTAGATGCATGGTTTTGTGCGGGGTGGTGTCCCCTTCCCAGCGCGCTTCCTTCGGTGTTGTCGCGGGTTGCCCGATGGCGACTACTCTGATCAAAGCTCACGGGATGGGGGCGTTTGATTCCGTTCCGATCGCCCCCAACACTACGCTCGACATCTACATCGATGACACGGCTTTGAATTCGGTCGGTTCGGCTGACTCTGTGGTCGTGAGCTTAAAGGGGTCATCTGCTGCCCTCGAGGTGGCGATCACTCGCATGATGAGGGCCCAAATCTCCATGGACAAAGTTGCTTGTGTCGCCTCTTCCAGGGTCATTTCCCATCGGCTGGAAGAGGCGTTCGGGCCTCTGGTGGGCCCCCCTCTCGAAACCACGGTGAACCTGGGGATTGACTTTACGTCTGGGACCTCGAGGCGCGTTCGCGGCCGCAATGCTAAGGCGAGGGCCCGCTTGTCGAACGCGGCCAGGCGTACCAGAAGGCTACTGAAGCCTAGGGGCGTACTTGGACGTAGGACAGCTAAGGTGTTCGTTTCGGGCCCCCTGGCGGGCCTGCAGCACGGCTCGGAGGTGCACGGCATGACTGACGGAGAGTTGGCGTCAGGACGCAAAATGTTTGCCTCTACGTTGAAGCCGCCGGCTGGAGGTCGCAGCTTGACGATTTTGACTCGATTGGAATCGGACCCTGCTTGGTACGGCTCGGTGGCGCCTATTGTTAGATACGTGCGGGAGCTGTGGCTTCTACAGACGCATGCGCCCCCATGGGGACTTACATGGGCTGAGCTGCGGTCCTCTTGGGAGGCCACCTGGAGTGCCCCCCCAAAGACGTGGAGATCGGTTAAGGGACCCTTGGGAGCTATGTATCTCCCGTTGGCCAGACTGGGATGGACCATGCCCGACTCTTACACTTGTACGGACGATACTGGAAGAAGTATTCCTCTCCTTGTCTCCTCCCCCGCCCTTTTACAGAGGTGTTTGAAAGATTATGTCCTTCGTTGCTTGGAGTTTGATGCTGGAGCGAAGTACGGCGACGGTGATCGGTTGTGCTTTGACTCGGTTTCCAGGGCCCTGGTTTCCAAGAAATTCCCCCAAAACAGAAGGGCGCCATTCGAGCTCTCACGTGCCAGGCCTTGTGGCCTATGTCTCGGGCTGTGGAGAAGGGCTACATTGTGCCCGACGAGTGCCCTCTGTGCTTTAGGAGTGGAGACGCGGTGCTCCACAGGCTGTGGTTTTGCGAGGCCTGTGAAGACAAAAGGCAGACTGCTGTCGATCCCGAGCTTCTGGATCGCATCCGTGGGGGCCTGTGAACGAACTCGACCCCGTCTTTTCGTTTCTTGTGCGAGTCGGGATTGTCCCCCCACCCTTCGAAGGATTTGCCTGGCCGTCTGAGTCAGGAAGCCGCCCTGGAGGCGATTATATATGAGTTCTTTCCTGTGGCTTTCGCAGGGGAAGGGCATCCGCCGCCTCCCCAGGGGTTGAGGGAGATCTCGGGCTTGATGTTCTTGGATGGCTCGTGCAAGTCGAAGGTCAAGGACCTGTCTAGGAGTGGATGGGGTGCTGTGATGATTGGTCCCTCGGGGCAATTGCTCGCTAGGATCTTTGGGCCAGTGAGCAATTTCTTCCCGCAGACTAGCGTGGCCGCCGAGTTCATCGCCCCCGCCACGATCGCCAACCTCCTTGGCGGTCCCAGTAGGCTTTTCTCCGATTGTCAGACCGTTGTAAACGAGTTTAACAAGTCGCGGGCCGAGCGCCTCCACCCGAACAGGCCCTGCGCTGGCCTTGTCTTGCAAGCGTTTGCGTTCGGAGGGAAGCACTTGGAAGAGCTGGCTAAGGTCAAAGCCCAATCAAGAAGACGATCCGTCCCTTCCGCTGGAGGATCGCATGTTTATTTGGGGGAATTCAGAGGCCGACAGGGCCGCGAAGATGGGAGCTTTGCTCCACCCCCGCCTTTCGGAGTCCGAGGAGAGGCGTGTTGCTCATCTCGCGGACGTTGCGCAGGCCACACTTCGGCTGGCGGCAAATCTTCTTGAGCTGTGGCCCCGTTCAAACTTTGAAGGGGTTGCTCGAGTTGAGGCCCCTCCCCCCCTCGGCAAGAGCGGCTGGCCTCAACGCAGTTGGAACTGGGTTGGGCGATTTTGGCAGCGCTTCCACTGTTTAAGGTGCAAGCGCTCCACATCCAAGCCGCCCCCAGGCCACTGTTCTTTGATTTTGAAATTGAACCCCGCCAAGTTGCGGGCGCTCGAGCACAAGTGTTTAGCGGTGGATTTCAGCGACGGCAGTTTCGCCGCCGTTTGCCAGATCTGCCACGCGTACACGACTGGAGGCAGCGTGCGGCTTCTCGCCAAGCCCTGCGCGGGTAAGCCGCCAGCTCGAAGCGTGGTTTTCAAGAGACTTGGCAAAGAACTCCACCCTGATTATAAAAGGGTCGGGGCCACTGCCGATCTTGAGGATGTGGCCCCCCTCTGAGGGTGCTCTTTGGCCGTGGATGTCAAAAAAATGGTGGTGGTAGTAGTAGTAGTAGTAGTAGTAGTAGTAGTAGTGGTGGTGGTAGTAGTAGTAGTAGTAGTAGTAGTAGTAGTAGTAGTAGTAGTAGTAGTAGTACTAGTACTAGTACTAGTACTAGAAGTAGTAGCAGTAGTAGTAGTAGTAGTAGTAGTAGTAGTAGTAGTAGTAGTAGTAGTAGTAGTAGTGGTAGTAGTAGTGCCCTTCCGAGGCTCTGGGCAGCCTGCGGGTGGGGGGTACTTTTGCTGCTACTACCCTCAAACCGCGGGTGGCAGACACCCTATTTCCACGTTGTCCACTTGTTACATGCACACCTTTTCTCGCCCCGGAAAGGAAGTCCAGGGACATGGCGGCGACCGCCGGCGGCGCTGCGGCGAACGTCGGGGGGGCCGTGGGGGTAGCCCCGCGTGCTCTCGACGCAGGCGCCGCGGTGGGCGCGGCAGCCGATGTGACCACGCGCGACGCCGAAGGCCAGCCCGCACGGCGGCGCCGACGCACAACTGGAGGCAGGACCACCCGCTGGAGCGTCAATATTCAGCCCGCCCGCGGGAAGCATGCCCACTGCTCGCGATGCCTGGCAAGGTCTGGCGCAGGGGAATGGCGGGTCGCGGCGGCTGTCGCCCGCCCCGTTGGTTCAACGTTCCACGCGGGCAACGAGTGGTTCCACCTGGTATGTGTGGATGGCCCATTGCCTCCAGCCTCGGGCATTGAAGGATATACACAGCTCGCGGAGGGCGAGCGCGAGAACCTCGAGGCCGCCCTTGAGGCACGCGCAGGCCCGATCCTCCCGATCCCAGAGTCGGTGGCGGACCAAGCCCCAAAGGTGGGGAGGCAGGAGAAAGGGCCAGGGGAGCCCTGAGGCCCTCTCCTGCCCTTCCACTGGCGGCGCCCACGCACGCCTATGGCCCGAGGAAGCCTGATGACCCGATTCGGGTCGCGGAGGCTGACCCGCCGCCCCCAGCAGCCATCCTGCAGCCCCCCCTGCATGCGCAACCAAGGGGGCCTGACGAAAAGGAGGAAGATGACGGGCAGCACGATGACTACCTTGATGAGAGTCTGAGCGCGGAAGATGCTTGCCACGAGATCGGGTTCGCGAACATGGACTGGGGGCACTGAGAGCTGGGAGCGCATCTTGCTCCAGGGGGGCCCCACGACGGCCATGATCCCCGACGGCATGGTTGCAGCGGTCGGCCACGTCAGAGAAAAGGCATGCCTGGCCCTGGAGCAGGCCGGCGCGAGCTGGGATGGCATGCCGCCATCTACACCAGAGCGGCTCTGGATGGTGTTCGTTGCGTTGGACGGCCTCCTCTTCAGCGAAGGCTCGGCGCCTGCGCCGAGCACGCGGCGCGAGCGGTTCCAGGAGCGCCTGAAGTGGATCCTCGCAAGCCAATGGCATGCGGCATGGCTGTCCATGGAGGGCCAGACGCGCCAGGGTCCTGCGACGGGCCGAGGCCGAGAGGGCCGACTTGAAGCTCGAGTGCGCCGAATCGCAGAGCTTGCGCGGGCAAGTGAAATGTCCCGCGCTGCGGCGTCAGTCTGGCCGCAGGGCGATATGGCAGATTCAGCGGCAATGGTCCGCAAGTTTCGCACTGCGCAGATGCCTGACCCACCCCGGCCTGCCGCTGGGGGCCTCCCTCCAGGCGCCGGGGCAGCCCCGCGCATGCCTGGAGGGAGAAGCCCCCCAGAGGAGGGAGATGCGGCCATGGCCCCCGCGGGAGGCGGCGAGGTCCGCCTCGCACTTGGAGAGCGGCCAGGGGCCGCCGGGTTTCGCCGCCGAGTGGCCACGCACCTGAAGAGCCAGTTTGGGCGCTGCCCCAGGCGAGGCGGCGCAGGGCCAGGGGGCGGACGCTACGAGCACTGGGCCCCCCTCGAGACGGACAAGGAGGGAGCGCAGGCAGTGGCGGACGCGCTCGCTAGGCTCGCTACTGGAGACCGCCCCCAAGGAACTCTCGCAGCGCTTGTGGCCGCCCGTCTCGCGGGCATCCCGAAGGCCACTCCTGGAGACGCGCGCGTCTTGGGCCGTGGGAATGTCACAAGGCGGATGGTGGGGCGCAGTGCCGCAAGGATCTTCCATGCTGACATGCGCGCAGCAGTGGGGGGCCATCAGTTCGGCCTCGCCACGGAGGGCGCGATGCGTTGCACCGTCGTTGGTGCACGATGGCTCACGCCCAACCTGGCCGATTGGTCGCGGCGGTAGACCTGGGGGGTGCCTTCGGCCATGTCCCTGGGGAGTTAGTCAAGGAGTCGATCCGCACATAGGCCCCAAGCCTTCGCTCTCTAGCTGAGGCCTGGCTGCAGACTGCGCCAATCACGCGGCGGGAGGCGGGGCGCAACCAGCCCAGCTGGTCACCCAGATCCGCGGGCTGGGCCAGGGGTGCCCCATGAGCCCTGGCTTCTATGCGGTTGGCACCGCGGGCGACTTCAGCTTGGGGAAGGCATCGGCGCGGGCCGTGGGTCCACAGGGGGGCTGCCTGGCGCACCTGGATGGCACGTGCCTCGCGGGCTCGGCGGAAGCGGTATTTCATGGTCTGGAGGCCTGGAAGGCACGCATCGAGACCCACGGCGTGAAACTGAATGTGTCCAAGACGCAGA
The DNA here is from genome assembly GCA_963575745.1 of Prorocentrum cordatum. NCBI lineage: Eukaryota > Dinophyceae > Prorocentrales > Prorocentraceae > Prorocentrum > Prorocentrum cordatum. The sequence goes on along the minus strand of CAUYUJ010021726.1, from coordinate 759,012 downwards.
TTTGGTCCCAGATCCCCAAGCGGCACTACCCACTCACTATGGTCAGTACCGCGTAGACAAGCTCAAGGCGGCAGGCTCGACGCTGGCCTGCGCTGACAATGACGTGGACGCAGACTGGCGGGACGTCCCACCCACAGACTTCGAGGCACCAAAGGGCCTAGTCGAGGAGACGGCGGCCGTCGGTGCCGGGGCAGCCCTGGGCGCCGGCGCGCCGCCGTCGCGCGGCCAGGCATTCCTAGACAAGGCAGGACAGCTACTTCCGCGAGCTGCTCATGCTCCACAGACATGGCCTGTATAATTGCCTTTGACGCTTTTCAGCTTGGGCGGATCTGGTCACGGGGAGCCCGCGCATACATGCAGCGCGCTCTGCCGCTCAGAGAAACTTGGGCCAACCAAGTGGATGACGGCGTGGTCGCCTTCATCCGTGGACTGCTGGGCGTAACTGCGGTCCCGCGGGCGCAGGTCTTCATGAAGGTCAACGAAGGCGGGTTTGGCTTTGGGAGTGCGGCGCGACGCGGGCCAGGGACGCCTCTCGCTGACTGGGGGCCAGGTTTCTGCGCAGCAGCGATAGAGTTGCAGGAAACGGCAGCGATAGGCCTCTGGCGCCGCTGGCCAGGCTTGGGGCGAGCGGCAGCTGAGGCCACGCAGGCTCGCCTGACTCGGGGACGCGCACCCTGGATGGATCGGTGGCAGGGGCTCCCGGAGGGTCGAGCGGGCACGGGCCAGAAGACATTCACTGACAGGGTACGTGACCACATCAACAATAACTACCTGACTGCCTTGCCCCTGGTGGCGGCGGCGGCGGTGCATGGTGCTGCTGGCCCCTCTGCGGGCGCATGGTTGGGAAATTTAGCATGGGTCTCGCCCCTTGCCCACCGCGCGTTCTGCATCGCGACCAAGCGGCGCGCGCGCCTGCCAGTGTTGCCAGCGACGGGCACGTGTCAGAACAGGCGGGCAGCGTCCACCCGCGCATTGGCGCAGACGGGTCCAGTCTGCGGGCGCGACGTGGACGTTCACTGTGCGCGCGCATTGAACTGCCCCAGGGGCAGCGGCCCAGTGAGACGCCGCAGTGCCGCGCGTGACGCCGCGGCGCTCTGGCTCAGCGAGATGGGGCACCAGGCGCAGGTGGAGCAGGTCGCCCGGGAGTGGCACGCGGAGGCGGGCGGCGCGGCGCTCCTGGACGTCGCGTACCATCGTGGGTTGCACGGATGTGCATGCCTCGACGCCGGCTCGGTGGACTCTGTGGCGGCCGCGCAATCGCGCAGAGCCCACGAGGCGGTCATCCAGCGCAGGGAGATAGTGAAGCATCGCAGATAGCCATTCCAGGGCCTCGTGCTTCACGTCCTAGACATCAATGGCAAATTGGGAGCGGAGGCGGAGACCTGGCTGAGGCGCATGATTGGTGAGCTCCCTGAGGGGGAGCGCCACGCCGCTAGGTGCTCTCACCGGTCCTCGGTTGTCAGGGCCCTGCAGGGCCAGGTGGCCGAAAAAATTGCTCGCGCCACAGAAGACGTCATGCCGAGCGCTGGGGCGACCCCGCGTGCTCGGTATTGACTAGGTCCCACATCCATCCCCGCTCCCTACCCCTGCCCTCTGCTCCATCTGCCACATCCGCCATTGTCTCCTCTTTCCTTGCATCCCGAGCGTCCTGAGCACGATTCGCACGAGGGCGAAAAAATTGCCAGCGTGTCCCAGGTCTTTCAGACATGCGATGCTGTTTGTCTCTTGTGAGTCTGGCCCATCTAGAGCGCAGCGGACCAGCGACTCGCTCTGCCAGTGTCAAATGGCAGGGATCGGCGAACTGGGTCGGGGTAGCCCCGAGGATCCTGGGGCCCGTGACGGCGTGCCTGAGGAGACGACGCATACCTGTGACGCGAGTGCCCCCCTCTTCTCTTTCCTGCTTCCCGCGGTAGCTCTGATAGGGGGTGGGCTCGCGCTTTTTGTGCACTCGGCCCTGCTATGTGTCGAGACGGGCCGATTCAATTTCTGTAGTCATGCCCCCTTTGTACATTTCATGTGGGGAACCGGCCTCCCTCTGTCCGTTTGGTGCATCGCCTTTCTTGTCTCCCCCATCTCAACCGCAGCTGCGTGGATCGCGCGGCTCACGCGGCGCAGCGACACCGTGGCGCCGAAGCTTTCAAAGCCCGCTGCGATGCCCTGGCCAGCAACAACTCGCCCCGCCACAGCGAGCCACGACCCCGCGCCGCGTTGGAGGCGCTCAGCGCCAAGGCCAAAGCCACTGCGGAGGCCAATGCCGCCCCCAAAGCACGAGCCCAACCTGAAGTCCCTGGGATGCAGGCGGAGCCGCAGATGGAGATTGAGGTGGCGGAAGCCAACGAGGGAGTGAACGTCGGTATTGGCCCGTCCAGCACGGGGGCGCCGCCAACCACGGGGGAGGTCGCCATGGAGGTGGGGCGCCCGGTGGCGGGGGCCGAGGCATCGGGGTAGCCCCGCGCGCCATGCCCCGACCAAGGGGTGGACCTCTCCGAAAGAGACGCGCATCTCCGATGAGGAATTCGCACGCGTTCCTGCCGTGCCCAGCGCCTCAGAGCGACCTGAAGCCGAGGGGCGGGGAGGCCCGGGGCAGCCCTCAGCGCCTCCCCGCACAGCGAAGCGAAGGCCCCCACGCCTGCGAAGCACGCCGTCGCAACTGCCCAGGCCATGTTGGATGCGGCGCCGCGCGCGGGCCCAGCGGAGGGCCAGGACAGCGAGCTGGAGTCGGAGCTTAGTCTCAGGCTGTGCCTGCGAAGCCACCGCCGCCTCCATCGGAGCCACAGCCGGAATCATCGGCTCATACAATCGGTAGTGGACATGCTGCGAACCTGGCTCCGATGGCTCCGCCACTCGCGAGCCAGGCCCCCCCGCGGCAGGTGCCCAAGAAACCCCCTCCGCCTCCTGGGCCACCAACTCCTCCGAAGTCACTGGCCCAGCCGAGTGGCCGCGGACATGGCCAGGAGGCCACTGCGAAAAGACCCCCGCCGGATATTCAGCTTCCCAAGAGGCCGCCCGCCCCGCCTATTCCAGCGGGAGCTACCTCCTCGAAGGTTCAAGTCGCAACTCCCTCGCCTGCGCCGAAGGGCCCTCCGAACCTGAGCTCGGAACCCAAAGAGGAGAAACCAGAGAGGCCGCCTGATGAACAGGAACCACAGCCTGGCACAGCCAGCGCTGACCCACCCGCCGCCAAGGTTTCAACCTCGAAAGTGCGGGCAAAGCCTCGGCCCAACGTCGAGGTTCATTCCCCTGCGGATTCAGCGCCTGCGAGTCAGGCACAGGCAGAGCAGAGCGAGGAAGAAGCTACGGTTGTCGATCCAACTGACGTTCCGGTTATGCCCCAAAGGATCTAGAGAGTAAAGATCACATGTCGTCGAACAAACAATGATCCGAGGCCTTCTGGACACCCACTTCGGGAAGGATTCACATCGTGCTAGGCTTTCGCTGGCGAGCGAATTGGCATGGCTCTGGCGCGTGCGCCCTGGCAGGGGCCAATATGATGACACTAGACTTTTGACTGAGAAGGAAGCTCGACGCCTTCATGGGGACTTGACCACCCGAGCGGCACGGTATGTGGAAGAAACTCAGAAAAGAGAACACGAATCATAATAATATGCATTGTTCTATATTCATTGCCCTACAAGAGTTGGGCCAACTTGATACGAGCATTCATTGTTGACCGCTACGAGGAGTTTAGAATGTCCCCCGAGACCCCCCAAACACTGGGAGCTGCTGCTTCGCCTGTGTTGCCTGGCTTAACCTGCGCTGTCAACGACGCGAAAGATGATTCAGGCGGTGAAAAAAGCGCGGTCCTGCGAGCCCGGCCTCACCAATTAATGCACCACCTGCGCACCCCATATGAGGGAGACAAGGTTTATATGTCTGCGCAGCTTGATGTGGACGCAATCGCTAGACCAAGAACGATCAACATGTTTGCACGCGCGCATCTTCCGCGCTCTCCAAAATATAAAAAACTTCGCCCTAAAGAGCGGGGCCCTCCCGGAAGGGGGAGAACCGTTAATCATGCAATTCTGTCCAAAGAGGGGAAGGACTTGCATCTCGAGGAGGCCGAGCGCGGGGACATACTCCAGAGAACACCTCGAACTCTTCAAGGCAAACTATGGAAGCTCATAGGGCTGGCCCAATGCCGCCACGCGTGGCAGCGATTCGTGGACGTACTTACGACACTATTCGAAGAAACGCCGAACTGGTCCAGGGTCCAGCGTTTGCGCTGTTGGGCGAGCTTTCGGAAGAAGAATTTACGCAATCAGTTCCACTCCTTCGAGCAGAGTATAATTCGGATGATTGGCCGGACAGTCTGCCTCAACCGACCTATGCAACGCTGTCTCCACTCGTGATGCCCACTGATGCACCCAGCTTAGCCGATGCAGCAGAAATGGGCAAGAGAACCCACTCGTGTTGGGAGACGAGAAATTTTGGATGCGGTGCAGTCGCCGTAACAACGGTGCAGCAGTTGGGGTCGGGGAGCATGCGACTTATCCAACAAGACGCTGTTTGGATTTTGCTCGGTCGTCCGGGGGATGGGTATATTTCAGAGACCTCATGGATAAAATGGAAGCTGATGGACTAACGCACTGTATGACTGCCCTGGCCGTGCACGGCTTAGCCGCTCTGCCGCCTGGAACCGTGAAGGCCCTCGGAATCAAGGCCCCGGAACTCGAAATCCTGGGAAGCTCAAGACATGTTGATTACTGGCGAGATTTCCTTAATCCACCTGCCATTCACGACGCAGTCGTTAACGAGGACACTGAGGAGGGCGCGGTTTCCATTGATTTCAAACAAGCGGGAACGCAGACCAATCCTTGATTTCTATCGCGCGTGTCAAGGGCACTCGTGTTTCGTCCCCAATATCGAGCGCATGTACGCCCCGTACAAACTTGCAGTTGTCACAGTAGTCGTAGCAAGTGTGCAAATAATGATAATAACACTAATAATAATAGTAGTAGTAGTAGTGGTAGTAGCAGTAGTAGTAGTGGTGGTAGTAGTAGTAGTAGTAGTAGTAGTAATAGTAGTGGTAGTAGTAGTAGTAGTAGTAGCAGTACGAATAGTAGTAGTAGTAGTAGTAGTAGTAGTAGTAGTAGTAGTAGTAGTAGTAGTAGCAGTAGCAGTAGTAGTAGGAGTAGTCTTGGGGTCGTAGTAGTAGTAGAAGTAGTAGTAGAAGTAGTAGTAGTAATAGTAGTAATAGTAGTAGTAGTAGTAGTAGTAGTAAAAGTAGTAGTAGTAGTAGTCGTCGTAGTAGTAACAGTAGTAATAGAAGGCGTAGTCGTAGTAGTAGTAGTAGTAGTAGTAGTAGTCGTAATAGTAGTCCTAGTTGTAGTAGTAGTAGTAGTAGTCGTAGTAGTAGTAGTCGTATTAGTTGTAGTAGTAGAAGTTTTGGTAGTAGAAGTTGCCATTGTACTAATAGTAGTCGTAGTCCTCGAACTCGTAATAATAGTGGTCGCGGTAGTCGTGATAATAGTACTCGTTGTAGTGGTAGGAGTGGTAGTAGTAGTAGTAGTAGTAGTAGTAGTAGTAGTAGTAGTAGTAGTAGTAGTAGTAGTAGTAGTAGTAGTAGCAATAGTAGTTGAAGTAGTAGTAGTAGTAGTGGTAGTAGTAGTAGTAGTAGTAGTAGCAGTGGTGGTCGTAGTGGTGGTAGTAGTAGTAGTACTAGTAGCAGTCGTAGTAGTAAAAGTAGTAGTAGTCGAAATTGCCGTAGTGAGTAGCAGTAATAATAACCATAATAGTAATATTCGCCGTATTAGTCGTAGTAATAGAGATTGTATTCAAAGAAGTAGTAATAATGGTCGTAATAGTAGTAGTAGCACGAGTAGTAACTAGTAGTAGTCGTAGTAGTAGTCGTAGTAGTAGTAGTAGTAGTAGTAGTAGTAGTAATCGGGGTAGTCTTAGTCGTAGTAATACTAGTAGCAGAGAACGTCGTCTCAGGTAACGCCCCGGCCGTCTGGTCAACTACTTCGCCTTCTCCTTCTCCGTGTGCGTCTCTCTCACGTTCTCCTTATATCCTCTCTCAGCTTACACATAGAGGCCTCCGACAAACTCATGTTACTTTACGGGTTATTCACTTTATTGTTGGCTTTAGGTTGGGCCCGGATGCAATCCTCAACGATGAAAGCGAGAGCCCCGCCCGTTCGGGCACGTGGTGTTTGATTATGACGACGGAGGTAATGACGATGACGGGGTGACGAAAGGACAACGATCATGACGCTCAATACGATGATCACTATGAAAGTGATGAAGAGAGAGGTGGTGGCGAGGACGTGAATCGTAGTGCTGTTGTTGTGGAGAGGGAAAGCGAGGAATTCAACATATGCCAAAAACGTTGTCCATTTGGAAAACGTTTCGTGGTTTGCTGGGTGCCGCGCCGTGCCTTCAGGCCCACTCGGTGCCGTGCCGCGCGGGGAGCCCAGACATCCGCGAGCCAATGCGCATGTTGTGCACTGTGCGGCCTCGGGAGGCCGTTCTCCAACTGCGGGGGCGCCAAAACAACGATCCGCGGAGAAAAGACTGCACAAGGGGAGTTGTCCAGGCCTCCAGGGGCCGACGCGCCGAAAAAAATGGAGTGCTGGATGTCTGGGGTGGCCCGCGAAGCTGACGTTTCTGAGTCTGCAAGTGTGTACATGTCGTGGCATACGGGAACCCTGCTCCGTGGAGTGCGCCTTGCCATGGGCTGGGTTCCTGCGAAGGCCAAGGGGGGTGTACCTGAACAAAGGTTCTCGCCAACAGGTCTGTCATGTCTCGTTCGTGCCGTGTGGCGCCGCGCGTTCGCGAGAATAGAGGGCCGCCAAATCCCCGCGCCGGGGCCCATGTACCGATTTACCCTTCCGCTTCCCCGTCCGTGACGTGCCGTCCCGTGCCGCGCCTTCGGTGCCCACTCGGTGCCGTGCCGCGCGGGGGGGCCCAACCATCCGCGAGCCAATACGTTTTTGTTTGCAGTGCTCGGCCTCGGGAAGCCGTTTCGGGCTGCGGGAACGCCGGAAAAAAGCAAACCAACAAAACAACTACGAAAAAACAACTATCCGGGGGGAAAAACTGCCCTGGGGAAGTTGTCCATGCCTCCAGGGGCTGACGCGCTGAAAATAATGAAGCGTTGGATCGCTGGATGTTTGGGAGGGCCCGCGAAGCTGATGTGTCTGAGTGTGCAGATGTGTACACGTCGTAACATGCGAGAACCCTGCTTCGCGGAGTGCGGCCTGCGATGAATTGGATTTTTGCGAAGGTCAGGTGGGGAGTGGGAGGAGGAGGAGCAGGAGGAGGAGGAGGAGGAGGAGGAGGACCAGAGTAAACCCAATCATCATCAACGATGTTGGAATAAACCCTCCCTCCAAGCTCCATTTTTCACAGGCCTCTACAACGGTTCATTTCCAATGAAGAAACTGCACCTTTGGAAGACAACAGTTTGAAGACCGTGCTGCATGCCAACGAAAATGCTCTCGGGATGTCAACGCTACAGATCAACCTGACTGTTGCGTCTTGACAATCCTGACTGAACCGCGCCAAATCCTGAATGCATAATCCTGAATCCGTTCAAAACACCGGTTCTGGCAAGTTGATGATGCGAATCCGTGAATCTCGTGCAACGTTTGGAAAGAATGTGTACCGCGACAAGGCGAGAACCACATGTCGAAAAAAAGCCGCCATCACCCCGTGGAGCTCTTGAACATGTTTAAAACAAATGTGCGCCGCGCTAAAGCGGGAGCTAGATTTTGAAGAGGAACCGCCCTCAACCCGCGAAGCTCTTGCAACTGTTTAATGCGAATGTGTGCCGCGCTGAAGCGAGAGCCAGATTTTGAAAAAGACCCGCCTTCAAGCAATGAAACTCTTGCAAATTTGTAACACGAATGTGCGCCGCACTAAGGCGAGAACCACATGTTGAAAACGACCCGCGCTCAATCCGTGAAACTCTTGCAAACTTGAAAAATGAATGTGCGCCGCGCTGAAGCGAGAACCACATTTTGAACATCACCCGCCCTCAACCCGCGAAACTCGTGCAAATGTTCAAAACGAACGTGCGCGGCGCTAAAACGAAAACCGCAGTTGGAAAGCGGCCCGCCTCCATTGGTGAACATGTTGCCAATTCTTAAACTTCAAAATCATAACTAGTGAGGAAGTCTCAGGCGAAACGCCCGGCCAACCCTAAAACACTGGCCTCGGGGTGCGACAACGAGGAATGGAGAAGGAGGAGGAGGAGGAGGAACAGGAGGAGGAGAAGGGGGAAGGAAGAAAGAAGAGGAGGAGGGGGAGGAGGAGGAGCTGGGAGTGTCTTGTGTGACAGACACGAGGCGGTATGCGCTGGGCACAGTGGTGCACGCAGGCGCTATAGTGCACGCAGGCAATGTGGTGTACACGCGTGCTGTGGCGCACGCGGCTGATGTGGTGCACAAGCGCGCTGTGGTGCACACGCTGATGTGGTCCATTCGAATTCCATCGGATTCTATGGGAACCATCAGGCATTCCATCGGATTCCTGAAGAATTCCTTAGGATTCCTTAGGATCCCTGAGGATTCTTATGTGGAAGCGCGCACCGTGGAACAAATGGGCGTGGACCCGGATGGGCGGCCATCGGATTCCTACGGGGTTCCATAAGATTCACATCGAAATCCGAAAGGATTCCATCGGCTTCTTAAGATGTCTTAGAAAATCTTCGGATGTCCATGGGATTCCTAAGGATCCCGGAAGAATCCCATCGAATTCTTGAGGGATTCGTCGGGAACGGGATCCTTTTTGAGCTCCGATATGGCAGCGCGCACCGTGCAGCATATGGGCGTGGACCCAGACGGACAGGGCGTTCGTTCTGTGCGGGGAGCCCTAGGAATCCCCTAAGATGGTCATGGGAATCCCTGGACCCCCAAGGCATTCCAATGGATTGCTGAACGAACGTTGGAATTCCATACGATTTTCATGGGATGCCGAAGAGATTCGTGAGGGTTCCATAGGATCCCTCCGGATTCCTGTATGGAAGCGCGCACCGTCGAGCAGACGAGCGTGGACCTGGACGGCCGGGCCGTTAGGAACTCGAACGGGCGGGGCGTTCGTTCTGTGCGAGGAGACCTCAGAATTCCTTTGGGTTTCTATAGGGCCACTAATGAATTCCATCGGATTCATAAGGATCCTCCACGACCTCCACTGGATTCCTGAGGAATTCCCCCCGGTTCATTCGAATCCCTTCGGGCTCCTATATGGAAGCGCGCACCGTGGAGCTGACGGGCGTGGACCCCGACGGGCGGGGCGTTAGGAAATCGGACGGGCGGGGCGTTCGTTCTGTCCGAAGAGCCCTCCGAATTCCTTTGGGTTTCTGTAGGGCTCCTCCAGAAATCCATTGGATTCTTAAGGCTCCCCCAAGATTCCCTGAGGATTCTGAAGAATTCCATCGGATCTCTAAGGGTCCTTCAAGAATTCTGTCGGATTCCTACGGAATTCCCTTGGGTTCCTTCGGGTCCCTTTGGACTTCTGTATGTAAGCGCGCACTGTCAAGCTGACGGGCGTGGACCCGGACGGGCGGGGCGTTCGTTCGTTCGTTTTGTGCGAGGAACCCTGGGGATCCCTCAGGGCTGCCAGGGGATTCGTAAGGCATCGGGTTTCAATCGGCATCGTAAGGACTTACATGGGGTCCCAAAGGTTTTCCCATGGATTCCTCGGGGTTCCTTTGGATCCCTATGGCTTCCTGTATGGAAGCGCGCACCGTGGAACAAATGGGCGTGGACCCGGACGGACGGTGCGTTCGTTATGTGCGAGGAGCCTTGGGAAGTCGTCTGGATTTCCATTGAATTCGTGAGGGACCTCCCCGACCTCCCATTGGATTCCGATTCATTCGGAACCCAGACGGGCGGGGCGGTCGTTTTGCGCGAGGCGTCTTTTCTTACCTATATATAATATAAAAACGGGGTCCTCAGGAATTCCACCAGCATGCCAAAAGGAATCCCAATGCGATTCCGACGGGATCTATCGGAATTCCATTGGACTTGCACAGGGACTCCATTGGCATGCCATGGAAATACATCGGAATTCATCAGGTATTCTCATGGGATTCCGTGGAATCCAATAGAATGCCATTGGGATCTTATCGGAATTCCATTGGATCCCCCAGAGGTTCCATCGGAATTCTACGGGTTCCCAAAGGATTACATCGGAATGCCATACGGATTCTACTGGGATTCCATTGGCCTTCCCCTGAAATTGGATCGGATGCCGATGGAAGAGCTCGCCGTGGAGCAGATGGGCGTGGACCCAAACGGACGGGGCGTTCAGAACCTGGACGGGCGGGGCGCTCGGAACTCGGCCGTGCGGGACGTTCAGCCCTGGCGGGCGGGGCTGTAGCTAGCTAGCTAGCTAGCTAGCTAGCTAGCTAGCTAGCTAGCTAGCTAGCTAGCTAGCTAGCTAGCTTGCTAGCTTGCTAGCTAGCTAGCTAGCTAGCTAGCTAGCTAGTAGTAGTAGTTGTAGTAGTAGTAGTAGTAGTAGTAGTAGTAGTAGTAGTAGTAGTAGTAGTAGTAGTAGTAGTAGTAGTAGTAGTAGTAGTAGTAGTAGTAGTAGTAGTAGTAGTAGTAGTAGTAGTAGTAGTAGTAGTAGTAGTAGTAGTAGTAGTAGTAGTAGTAGTAGTAGTAGTAGTAGTAGTAGTAGTAGTAGTAGTAGTAGTAGTAGTAGTAGTAGTAGTAGTGGTGGTAGTAGTAGTAGTAGTAGTAGTAGTAGTAGTAGTAGTAGTAGAAATAGTAGTAATAGAAATAGTAGTAGTAGTAGTCGTCGTCGTGGTCGTCGTCGTCGTCGTCGTGGTCGTCGTCGTCGTCGTCGTCCCACATAGCCGACACACCACATCTCACACGCAATCCGTTGTTGGTTACCACGCAGCCGACGCAATCCGTCGTTGGTTACCACGCAGCCGACACCACATCTCACAGGCAATCCGTTGGGTGAGGAGACGCAGGGCCGAAACGCACTAGCGTTTTGGCCTTCGGACTCGCTACCACATAGCCGACACACCACATCTCACACGCAATCCGTCGTTGGTTACCACGCAGCCGACACCACATCTCACAGGCAATCCGTTGGGCGAGACAACGTCGGCGCCGCCGAACGGACGGCGACCGGACGAGCTGTTTGCAGCAACTGGATGGGTATGTATGTATGTATTCATGTTGAATGGGGCCCGCTCGCGCGGGAAGTTGATGGGAGTGCGCGAGACGACGCAGGGCTCATCGTGGAAAATTGATTACCGACCCCCCCTCCCCGTAGAATCTTAACACGGGCGGTTTGCGGGGTCCGCGGATCCGATTTCTTCCGGCTCCCTGGTTTAACTCAATAATATGAATTTAAAGCAGGGTAGAAATCGGATCCGCCGTAAAACATAAGACCGGACACGGATCCAGCTAATCCGAAATCGGATCCGCACGGGCGGAAATCGGATCCACCGAAACAAACACCAAAACCACATCTGGATCCGCGCGAATTTCATGAGATTCGACGGCGGTTATCTCATACGGGTCTGCTCAAGACTGCACACCGTCGTTCCAGGCCCGAGAGGAAAAAACTTTCGTCCTGGGGATGAGCGTTTTGGCCTTCGGACTCGTTGGTTACCACATAGCCGACACACCACATCTCACACGCAATCCGTTGTTGGTTACCACGCAGCCGACACCACATCTCACAGGCAATCCGTTGGGTGAGGAGACGCAGGGCCGAAACGCATGAGCGTTTTGGCCTTCGGACTCGTTACCACATAGCCGACACACCACATCTCACACGCAATCCGTTGTTGGTTACCACGCAACCGACACCACATCTCGCAGGCAATCCGTTGGGTGAGGAGGCGCAGGGCCGAAACGCACTAGCGTTTTGGCCTTCGGACTCGTTACCACATAGCCGACACACCACATCTCACACGCAATCCGTCGTTGGTTACCACGCAGCCGACACCACATCTCACAGGCAATCCGTTGGGTGAGGAGAAGCAGGGCCGAAACGCACTAGCGTTTTGGCCTTCGGACTCGCTACCACATAGCCGACACACCACATCTCACACGCAATCCGTTGTTGGTTACCACGCAGCCGACACCACATCTCACAGGCAATCCGTTGGGTGAGGAGACGCAGGGCCGAAACGCACTAGCGTTTTGGCCTTCGGACTCGTTGGTTACCACATAGCCGACACACCACATCTCACACGCAATCCGTCGTTGGTTACCACGCAGCCGGCACCACATCTCACAGGCAATCCGTTGGGCGAGACAACGTCGGCGCCGCCGAACGGACGGCGACCGGACGAGCTGTTTGCAGCAACTGGATGGGTATGTATGTATGTATTCATGTTGAATGGGGCCCGCTCGCGCGGGAAGTTGATGGGAGTGCGCGAGACGACGCAGGGCTCATCGTGGAAAATTGATTACCGACCCCCCCTCCCCGTAGAATCTTAACACGGGCGGTTTGCGGGGTCCGCGGATCCGATTTCTTCCGGTTCCCTGGTTTAACTTAATCATATAAATTTAAAGCAACGTAGAAATCGGATCCGCCGTAAAACATAAGACCGGACACGGATCCAGCTAATCCGAAATCGGATCCGCACGGGCGGAAATCGGATCCACCGAAACAAACACCAAAACCACATCTGGATCCGCGCGAACTTCATGAGATCCGACGGCGGTTATCTCATACGGGTCTGCTCAAGACTGCACACCGTCGTTCCAGGCCCGAAGGGAAAAAACTTTCGTCCTGGGGATGAGCGTTTTGGCCTTCGGACTCGTTGGTTACCACATAGCCGACACACCACATCTCACACGCAATCCGTTGTTGGTTACCACGCAGCCGACACCACATCTCACAGGCAATCCGTTGGGTGAGGAGACGCAGGGCCGAAACGCATGAGCGTTTTGGCGTTCGGACTCGTTACCACATAGCCGACACACCACATCTCACACGCAATCCGTTGTTGGTTACCACGCAGCCGACACCACATCTCGCAGGCAATCCGTTGGGTGAGGAGGCGCAGGGCCGAAACGCACTAGCGTTTTGGCCTTCGGACTCGTTACCACATAGCCGACACACCACATCTCACACGCAATCCGTTGTTGGTTACCACGCAGCCGACACCACATCTCGCAGGCAATCCGTTGGGTGAGGAGGCGCAGGGCCGAAACGCATGAGCGTTTTGGCCTTCGGAGTCGTTACCAGATAGCCGACACACCACATCTCACACGCAATCCGTTGTTGGTTACCACGCAGCCGACACCACATCTCACATGCAATCCGTTGGGCGAGACAACGTCGGCGCCGCCGAACGGACGGCGACCGGACGAGCTGTTTGCAGCAACTGGATGGGGATGTATGTATGTATTCATGTTGAATGGGGCCCGCTCGCGCGGGAAGTTGATGGGAGTGCGCGAGACGACGCAGGGCCCATCGCGGAAAATTGATTACCGACCCCCCCTCCCCATAGAATCTTAACACGGGCGGTTTGCGGGGTCCGCGGATCCGATTTCTTCCGGTTCCCTGGTATAATTTAGTAATTTAAATTTAAAGCAGGGTAGAAATCGGATCCGCCGTAAAACATAAGACCGGGCACGGATCCAGCTAATCCGGAATCGGATCCGCACGGACGGAAATCGGATCCACCGAAACAGACACCAAAACCACATCTGGATCCGCGCGAACTTCATGAGATCCGACGGCGGTAATTTCATACGGGTCTGCTCAAGACTGCACACCGTCGTTCCAGGCCCGAAGGGAAAAAACTTTCGTTTTGGGGATGAGCGTTTTGGCCTTCGGACTCGTTGGTTACCACATAGCCGACACACCACATCTCACACGCAATCCGTTGTTGGTTACCACGCAGCCGACACCACATCTCACAGGCAATCCGTTGGGTGAGGAGACGCAGGGCCGAAACGCATGAGCGTTTTGGCCTTCGGACTCGTTACCACATAGCCGACACACCACATCTCACACGCAATCCGTTGTTGGTTACCACGCAGCCGACACCACATCTCACAGGCAATCCGTTGGGTGAGGAGGCGCAGGGC
>CAUYUJ010021726.1:715000-742500 GCA_963575745.1 Prorocentrum cordatum | reverse complement strand
GCACGAGAAATGGTGATCGTAGTAGTAGCAGCCGTCGGAGTAACAGTTCCAGCATACAAGATAAAATTAGGGGGAGCGAATAATAGTAGCAACTGGTAGGGGTAGTAGTATTAGTAGTAGCAGTGGTAGTAGTAGTAGTAGTAGGAGTAGTAGTAGTAGTAGTACTGGTAGTAGTAGTAGTAATAGTTGTAGTAGTAGTAGTAGTAGCAGTAGTAGTAGTAGTCGTCGTGGTAATAGTCGTAGTAGTATTAGTAGTAGTAGGAGGAGGAGGGGGAGGAGTAGCCATAGTAGTAGTGGAAATAATGTGAATAATCCTGGTAGTAGTGGTAATAGTAGTAGCCGTAAAAATGATGGAAATACGAGTGGTCATTATTGTAAACGTCGAAGTAATAGTAGTAGTAGTAATAGTAGTAGTAGTAGTAGTAGTAGTAGTAGTAGTAGTAGTAGTAGTAGTAGTAGTAGTAGTATTAGTAGTAGTAGTAGTAGTAGTCGTACTAGTAGTAGTAGTAGCAGTAGTGGTAGTAGCAGCAGTACACGTAGTAGTAGTAGTAGTAGTAGTAGTAGTAGTAGTAGCAGTAGTAGTAGTTGTAGTAGTAGTAGTAGTCGTCGTAGTCGTAGTAAGAATAGTAGTCGTAGCAGTATTAGTAGTAGTCGTAGTAGTAGGTACTACTAGTAGTACTAATAATGGTTGTGGTAACCGTAGTGACAGTAGAAATAATACTAGTAGTAGACTGCAGCAACCGTAGTCGCAGTCACAGAAGCAGTAGTATAAAAAGTAGTGCCCGTAGTAGTCGTAGTATTACTAGTAGGAGTAGTAATCGTAGCCGTAGTAGTAGTAGTAGTAGTAGCAGAACTCGTAGTAGTAGTAGTAGTAGTAGTAGTAGTAGTAGTAATAGTAGAACTAGTTGTAGCCGCAGTAGTAGTAGTAGTAGTAGTAGTAGTAGTAGTAAGAATAATCGTAGTTGTGGTAGTAGTACAGGTAGTATTCGTAGTAGTAATACGCAGAGTAAGGGCAATGGTAATAATACTTAAAGCAGTCGGCTTAGAAGTAGAAGTCGTAGTAATATTAGCAGCGGTCGTAGCAATAGTTGTACAAGTAATGATCGTCTTCGTAAAAATACCCTTCGCAGTGAAAAAAATAAACCTGTAACCGTGGTAGCTGTGGTCGCATTAGTAGGAGTAACCATACTAGTAGCAATAGTCGTATGATACCTAGAAACGAAAATCAAGAGCGGAATGGAAGTAGTCGTAGTAGTAGCAGTAGAAATAAAAGTAGTAGTCGCAATAAGCATAGGAGTAGTCGTCGTCGTGATAGGAATAGTAATCGCAGGGGTAATAGAAATGCTAATAGTAGTAGTCGTCGTAGTAGTGGTAATAGTAGTAGTAGTAGTAGTAGTAGTAGTAGTAGTAGTAGTAGTAGTAGTCGTAGTAATACTAGATGTGATAGTAGTAGTAAAGGTACTGGTAGTACCTATGATAATCGTTGTCGTAGGGGCGGCAGGTATCGTGTAGTAGGGCTGGTGGTGGTGGTAGTAATGCGAATCATGAGTGTGGGGGAGCTCCCGGTAGTAGTAGCAGTGGTAGTAGTAGTGGTAGTAGTAATACTAGTAGCGTTAATGGTAATACTCGGAATAACAATTGTAACAGTAGTAATCGTAGTAATAGTAATCGTAGTCGTAGTAGTAGTCGTAGTAGAAGTAGTAGTAGTAGTAGTAGTAGTAGCTGTAGTAGTATCAGTAGCACTAGTAGCAATAGCTGTGAAGTAATAGTAGTAATACTAGCAGTAGTAATAATATTGGCAATCATAGTAGCAGTGATTGCCGTAGTACGGGTAGTACTCAAAATAGCCACTGCAATGATAGCATTAGTCGTCGTAGTCGTCGGCTGAGTAGTGGCAGTGGTCGTCGTAGTCGTAGTCGTCGCCGTTGTCGCAGTAGAGGGAGAAGTATCAGCAGCAACAATAAAAACAGTCGCAGTAATAGTAGTGGTGGCAGTAGTCATAGTGCTAGTAGTTGCGGTCGTACCCGTGATAGTAATAGTAGATGCTGTTGTATTAGTAGTGGTAGTAGCAGTAGTTTTGGTAGTAGTCCTCGTAGTAGTAGTAGTAGTAGTAGTAGTAGTAGCAGTAGTAGTAGTAGTGGTAGTAGTACTAGTACTAGTAGTAGTAGTAGGAGTAGTAGTAGTAGTAGTAGTAATAGTATAATAGCAATAGTAGTAGCAGTAGTGGTAGCAGTAGTAGTAGTAGTAGTAGTAGTAGCAGTAGTAGAAGTAGTAGTAGTAGTAGTAGTAGTAGTAGTAGTAGTAATAGTAATAGTAGTAGTAGTAGTACCAGTAGTAGTTGTAGAGGTAGTAGTAGTGGTCGCAAGATTCGTAGTATGGAAAAACGTAAGGATAAAAATCGTCGTAGTAGTCGTGCCAATAATACGGATAAGCATAGTCGCAGTGGTCGTCGTACTAGTAGTAGTAGTCGTAGCCCTTGTAGTAGTCGTCGTCGTCGTCGTAGTAATACTAGTAGTAGTAGTAGTAGTAGTAGTAGTAGCAGTAGTAGTAGTAGTAGTAGTAGTAGTAGTAGTAGTGATAGTAGCAGTAGTACTTGTAGTAGTAGCAATAGTCATAGTAGTAGTAGTAGTAGTAGTAGTAGTAGTAGTAGTAGTAGTAGTAGTAGGAGTAGGAGTAGTAGTAGTAGTAGTAGTAATAATAGTAGTAGTAGACGTAGTAGTAGTAGTAGTAGTAGTAGTAGTAGTAGTCGTAGTAATAGTAGTAGTAGCAGCAGCAGCAGTAGTAGTAGTAGTAGTAGTAGTAGCAAAATAAGAGCACAAGCTGCTGTAGGACAGAGGAGTCGCGTTGTGGTGTTAGTGGTAGTGGTGGCGTTGGTGCTAATATTAAGCATACATGGTAGTGGACGTGGTAATAGGATATGGCGGTTGCGATGGAACACATAGCTTCAGAACAAAAGGTTTGGGAAACAAAACTTCAGCAAGCCAAGCCATCAATTACTGATAATGGCCTGGCCACTGGGACTGAGCGACCTGGGCGTGTTTCGAAGCATACGCCAAGTCGTCTGGTCGGCCCAAGAGCTCAGTGTACAGACGTCCCGGCGTTCCAACCTGTGGGACGCTGGAGCGTGTAGACACCGAACTCATTCGCCGAACTCCTTGGCTCGCTTGCCAAACAAACGACGTCCAGCCCCTCCGACGACCCAAGAAGGCTTCAAGGGGTTTTCTCCCACCATGGGCCCACGTACTTATGTAAGTCGAGTGCCCCGTATCCTCCTAGAGCGAGCCCTCCTCAAGCTTCTCTCTGGCTTCCTCGGGAGGCTCCAGGAGCTCCCAGGATTGCCAGAATGCCCACCTGCATTGCCCATAGGGTGTCTCGCCCGACTCCCAGAAGGACAACGATGGCACAGGAGTGTCAAGAGGACGCCGAGACGGCCCCAACCCCCAGACCGCACACAAAACAGTTGAGCATTTGATGGCTCACATCTGGCAGCGGTAGAGGCCAGCGATAGCAACACCTTTGGCAGAAGCAGCGCGAGCCGAAGCAAATGCTGCAATGGAAGCTAATTCCGCACCTTGTCGGGAAGGGAAGGGCGAGTCCTCGCCCTCGCTGTCGCTCTCTCGCGGGAGGTCTGTGGGCCATCTGGCTGGTGCTGCCGGCGCAATCTCGGAGTCCGCCTGCTCCTCCTGGGCAGAGAGGCGGCGTTTCTTCTGCTTCCCCCCTCTCCCCAACACCCCTGCGTCGCGCAACAACACGGCGGGTCTCATTCGCCTCGTTTCGGGCCCGGGGCCCTCACGGACCGATGCGCCTCTGGATTTCATTTGTTTCTTGGATCTCTTGCAAAATAAAATAAGAGATCAATACGTATGTATATATATATATATATATATGTGTGTGTGTGTCCACACGAACAATTACCGAGTTGGGAGGCTTCCCCCAAGAAGCCTCAGAACAAAAACCAGAGTTGGGGAGTTGTTCAAGGTTTGCCATTGGGCTTCAAAACTAAGATTGGTTTGATATGTGGGGCCGTAAAAACAACCACGAAAAAACAAAACAAAACAAACAACTGGAATTGGGGGTTTGTTCTGGGGCTTCCCGGGGAAATTCAGAAATACTACGGCTTAAATTGTAAAGCCACAGAACAAAACAAATGCCGAACGCATACCCGGGTTAAGGTTTATTCTATATACATATATAAAGGTATAATGCTCGAGGGGGTTGAGAAATACGCTTGTTATTAATTGTGGGGCCCCAGACCTCCCGACAAAAAACATTAGAAAACCGATCGTGGCTGTTGCTGAATGATTTGTATAAAAGATATGTGTTGGTTTTTAATGATGGGGCACCAGCTCCCCCCAAAAAAAACAGAAGAAACACCGAGTCGGGCTTATTTTTCGAAGGTTCTCTGGGGGGGATTGAATTACGATGGTACCGGAGAAACACCCCCAATCAGGGCTATAGGGCTAGGGGGCTGTAGGGATATAGGGCTATTGAGCTATAGAGGGCTATAGAGCTATAGGGCTCTAGAGCTGTAGGGCTATAGGGCTAATGGGCTATAGGGGCCCCTGGGCACCCGGGCACCCCCGGGCACGCCCGGGCACCCAGGCACCCCAGGGCACTCGGGCACCTGGGTGTGCAGCAAAAATCGGCGACAAACCTAACCTAACCATACGAATCCGCTTGGGCCCCTACAGAGCCAAGCTCAGATTGGGGAACTGTTTTTCAGCGTGGGGCTCCACAACTCTCGAACAAACCCAGAATTTGAAGGTTCGTCAGGAGAGTCCGGCCCCCGAGTTGGGAATTGTTTCTGATGTTTTCCTCTTTGATAACGGAGGGGGGGAGGGGAGCTTTGTTTTTTTTCAAAGAGGCTTGCGGGGCCAGACTTAAACAAAATATTATGAAAGCATCGCGCATAAAATGCCGGAGAAAACCCAATCGGGGCTATAAGGCTAGGGTGGCTATAGGGCTATTGAGCTATAGGGCTAGAG
This sequence comes from Prorocentrum cordatum, assembly GCA_963575745.1. NCBI lineage: Eukaryota > Dinophyceae > Prorocentrales > Prorocentraceae > Prorocentrum > Prorocentrum cordatum. The sequence goes on along the minus strand of CAUYUJ010021726.1, from coordinate 737,515 downwards.
AGCTATAGGGCTATAGAGTTGTAGGGCTATGGGCCTATTGGGCTATAAGGCTATAGGGCTTATGGCGTGTGTATATACATATATGTTTATATACACACATATATATATGTGTGTATATATACAGCTATAGGGAACCCCCAGGCACGCCTGGGCACCCGGGCACTCTGCAACTGGGCACCCCCGGGCAACCCCTGGGCACCCGGGCCCCGGGCACCCCCGGGCCCCCGGGCACGCGGGCGTGCAGCGAAAATCGGCGGCAAACCTAACCTAACCATATGGATCCGCTAGGACCCCTACATAGGCAAGCTCTGATCGGGGAACAAGAAAAACAATAATTGTTTTTTGGTTTTCAAAAATTTCCCGGGAGTTTCCTCCAAAAAATATTGTTTTCATTGTGCCCCAGAACCAGAGAAAAACTACAGAAAACCCTCCAAATTGTTTTTTCTTTTTCTTGAACGCTTCCCGGAGGGTTGTCAAGAACTTCCGAAACAAAAAACAAGGTAAAAAGCCTGAGTCGGGGTGTTTTTTCTTTACTTTTTTTTCTTTCTGGTATTCCCCCCATTCTGGTTTTCGGGATGTTTAAAAAAACGCAAAACCACCGAAAACCAACAGAACAACTCCTGAGTTGTTGGTTTGCTCGGCGGTTCCCCCTGGAAAACCCAAGAACAAATCGACAAACCTCAGAAACAAAAAACCCGACTTGCGGATTGTTTCAGGGGTGTCTTGGGGGAGCTTCAGCAATAGTTCTTTTTCATTTTTAAAAATGGGCCCCAGAACCTCAGAAAAAAAATCAAGAAACCCGAATTGGGTTTTTGTTTCAAGGGTTTCCCCAAAAGGTTTCCCCACCGGAAAGACCTCCGAACACAAACAACACTTTAACAAAAACACAGAAAGAACCCCCGAATTGGTAGTATTTTCGGGGGTTCCCCCCCCCCCCGAAAACCACAGAAAAAAACACCGACAACCCTTCCCGAACAACATCCGGAAAACCTTCCAAACGGGGGGTGGTTCCGAGGGGGGTTCGACGAACTGCCACCCACACCCAACTGGGAGTAGGAGTAGCCGCAGTGGTGTTAGAGCTAATGGTGGTGTTGGTAAACATGTAAAAATATGTATAACTGATGGTAGTGGACGTGGTAGTAGGAAGTGGCGGTTGCGATGGCACACATAGCTTCAACATGGTACCGGAAAGAAGCCCCAGTCAGAATCTTTGTTGGGGCTGTGGGACTATAGGGTTATAGGGAAATGAGGCTTTGGGTCTATAGGGCTATAGGGCTATTGGGCTGTTGGGCTGTAAGGCTATAGGGCTATAGGGCTATAGGGCTATAGGGGGGGTGCGCCGCTGGATCTCCCCACGGGGGGGGGGGGTCGGAGCCCCCCCCCTCCCCCCCTTCCCCGATCCGTCGTCGGGGACCCCCCGCCCCCCCTCCCCCCTTCCCCGATCCGTCGTCGGGGACCCCCCCCCCTTCCCCCCCTTTCCCCGACCCGTCGTCGGGAAACGCCCCCCCCCCCCCCCCCCCTCTACCCCCCCTACCCCGCTTTCAAAAGGGGGGGGGGTCCGAACCCTCCCCCCCCTCCCCCCCGTTCGCCACGCCGCACCCTGACTCCGAAACCCGACCCCCGCCACCCCTACCACTAGTCCTCACCCTAACCCAAACCCCTACTCCTAACCCCAACCACTAATCCCAGCCCTAAAGAGTACTCCTCACTACTCACTACTCACTACCCACTACTGACTACTCGCTATTCGCTACTCACTTCTCACTACCCCCTACTCACTACTCACTACTCACGACTCACTACTAACTATCCACTACTCACTACCCACCAACCACTACTCGCTACTCCCTACTCCCTACTCACTACTCTCTCCTCCCTACTCACTACTCACTACTCACTCCTCATTACCCACTACTCAATACTCACTACTCACTAAGCACTACTCACTACTCCCTACTCACTACTCACTAATCACTACTCATTACCCACTATCCACTACTCACTACTCACTACTAACTACTCATTGCCCACTGATCGCTACCCACTACCCACTACGCGCTACTCGCTACTCCCTACACAATACTGGTCACACAGTACTCAGTACTCACTACTCGCTACTCCCATACTCGCTACTCAACACTCACTACTCACTTCCCGCTACTCACTATTCACTACTCACTACTTACTACTTCCTACTCACTAGTCACTACATAGTCTCTAGTCACTAGTCACAACTCACTAGTCACTTGTCACTACACACTACCCACTACCCACTACTCAAACATCGCTACTCACTACCCACTATTCGCTACCCACTTCTTACTACTCACTGCTCACTGCTCCCTACTCCCTACTCCCTACTCACTACTCGATACTCCCTATTCGTTACTCCCTAATCACTACCTGCTACTCACTACTGACTACTCTCTACTCACTACTCACTAAGCCCTACTCGCTCATCATTACTCACTACTCGCTACCCCCCCCTGGCTACTCACTACTCACTACCCACTGCAACTACCCACTACTCTCTACTCATCACTACTCACTACTCACTACTCACTACGCACCACGTAAAACTCAGTACTCACTACTCACTACTCACTACTCACTACTCGCTACTCACTACTCACTACTCCCTACTCGCTACTCACTATCCACTACTGACTATTCACTACTCACTACTCACTACGCACTACGCACTACCCACTACTCACTACTCACTAATCACTAGTCGCCATCCACTACTCCCTACCCACTACTCACTACCCACTACTCATTACTCCCTACTCCCTAATCAGTACTCACTTCTCGCTACTCGCTACTCACTACGCAGTGCTCACTACTCGCCACTCACTACTCGCTTGTCAGTACACACTACTCACTGTTCACTACTCACTACTCCCCACTCCGTACTCCCTACTCCCTACTCGCCACTCACTACCCACTACTCACTACCCAATACCCACTACTCACTACGCACGAACTCAATACTCACTACTCACCACTCCCTACTCCCAACTCCGTACTCCCTACACGAGGGGGGGGGTCCGAACCCTCCCCCCCCCTTTCCAGCGCCAAGGGGGGGGGGGGTCCGGATCCCCCCCCCCCCCCTTGAAGGAGGGGAGGGGGGGGGGGGGGTTCTGCCCCCCCCCCCCCCCCCCCTTTAGTGTATTCAGGGAGATCCACTGGCGCACTTTCGGCTACAGGGCTATCAAGGCTATAGGGCTATGGGGCTACAGGGCTATAGGGCTATGGGGCTATAGGGCTAGAGGGCTGGAGGGCTAGAGGGCTAGAGGGCTAGAGGGCTGGTGGGCTAGAGGGCCACAGGGCTATAGGGCTACAGGGTTAGAGGGCTGTAGGGTTATTTGGCTATTTGGCAATAAGGCTACAGGGCTGTAGAGCTATAGGGCTGTAGGGTTATAGGGCTGTAGGGCTGTAAGGCCATGGGGTCCCCGGGCACCCTGGCAACTGGGCGGGCCGCCGAAATCGGCGACGCAGCTCCCGGGCACTGGGGCACCCGGGCTGGCCGCCAAACTCGGCGGCGCAGCTAACCTAACCATATGAATCCGCTAGGACACCTCCAAAGGCAAGCTCTGATTGGGGAACAAGAGGGTTGGGAACAACAACACTTCAGCAAGCCACACCATCAATCACTGTTAATGGCCTGGCCACTGGGATTGGGCGACCTGGGTGTGTTTTTTAAGCATACGCCAAGTCGTCTGGTCGGCCAAGGAGCTCGGTGTACAGACGCCCCAGCGTTCCAGCCTGTGGGACGCTGGAGCGTCTAGACACCGAACTCATTCGCCGAACTCCTTGGCTCGCTTGCCGAACAAACGACGTCCAGCCCCTCCGACGACCCAAGAGGGCTTCAAGGGGTTTTCTCCCACCATGGGCCCACGCACTTGTGTAAGCAGAGTGCCCCGTCTCCTCCTAGAGCGAGCCCTCCTCGAGCTTCTCTCTGGCTCCCTCGGGAGGCTCCAGGAGCTCCCAGGATGGCCAGAATGCCCACCTGCATTGCCCATAGGGGGTCTCGCCCGACTCCCAGAAGGACAACGATGGCCAAGGAGTGTCAAAAGGACCCCGAGACGGCCCCAAGAGAACCCCCAGACCGCACACAAAACAGTTGGGCATTTGATGGCTCACCTCTGGCAGCGGTAGAGGCCAGCGATAGCAACACCTTTGGCAGAAGCCGCGCGAGCCGAAGCGAATGCTGCAATGGCAGCAAATTCCGCACCTTGTCGGGAGGGGAGGGGGGAGTCCTCGCCCTCGCTGTCGCTCTCGCGCGGGAGGTCTGTGGGCCATCTGGCTGGTGCTGCCGGCGCAATCTCGGAGTCCGCCTGCTCCTCCTGGGCAGAGAGGCGGCGTTTCTTCTGCTTCCCCCCTCTCCCCAACATCCCTGCGTCGCGAAACATCACGGCGGGTCTCGTTCGCCTCGTGCCCCGGGGCCCTCACAGACTGATGCGGCTCGACAAAGTCGGCGAAGTGGAGTTTGAGCTCTGGTCTTGATGCTTGCGGCGCTGCGGTGTTTTGTTCCACGGCCGTCGGGTGTCCGAACCCCTGCACCTCCTTTCAACATATTTTTGTTCGGCGTGGTCCCCAAACAATAAGCTATCGCACTGAAAAAACTGACGCTACGAAGTTTGACGTAATGAGGTGTGAGCTATGTTGTGTTAGCGATGTTGTGTAAGAAATGTGGCGTGCGGTGCAAGCTGTGCGGTGCAAGCTACGTACTGCAAGGTATGTTGTGAAAGCTACGCAGTGTGTATACAATGTGGAACAAGTTGAGTCGTCCAAGCTATGCGAGGTAAGCTATGCGGCGTGAGCTGTGTGGTGTGTGAACTGTGCGGTGTAAGCCTGAGGCGCCGACCTGTCGCCCACGAACGGGCACGGGCGCCAGCGCGGCGAAAACCCGGGACACCCTACCCAGTCGTTTAGAAACAAAAGCAAGAACACCTAGGTTCAAGCACTCGTTTGGGAATAAGTGCTACATTGCAGCCCGCTCTATAGCCAGCTCCCCCCAGGGATCAATCGACGACATAGGCTTCTCTAAATCAAAGAAATGCCTACCTTCAACACGCCTGCCTTGCCACATCACATCGGTCCTCTTCGTCCATGGGCGGCTGCACCTGAAGGCTAAGCGGGGCGATGGGGCTCAGGTCGTCGCCCTGGCTGTCCGGGTCATCCCAGGCGCCCGAGCCCATCGACCCAGTCTCCTCGAGCCTGAGGGATGGTCAAGCGCAAACATCCGCGTTCCCTCGCCAATGTGGCACCATTCGCAGAAAATGTGGATTGACAGAGCGACGTGGCCCCCCCCACACCCAAAGAGAGAACCAAAGTACGCCTGATTGCCTCTCAGCGCAGCATCTGTCTAAACATGTGGCCCTGCTCGATCAATGAGACCCTTGGAAAAGAACGCGGACACGACCGCTCGAAACCAAGGCGGCCGTGCTGTCGAACCTGTTTCTGCTTCTGTCTTACAATGTATTATGATGTGGGGTGTGTCGTGAGAGAAAGGAGTCGTGCATCCATGTCCTTTCCCTGGGACCAGCCTGTCATCCTGATCCGCCATGTCGCTCTGTACTGGTCCTGGGGCGCCGGGTTGAGGCCCCGCGGGGAGCCCGAAGACGGCGAAACACATGCGCAGTCCTGATCTTTTCCATGTGGGGTTCCATAAAAGTCCTGGGTCGTTTTGGTGACGGTCCCGGGGCCTGGCGAGGGCCCTTGGAGGCCGAAAACGGCAGAGCACCGCCCGTATTGCTTTACACGACGCAAGCTTGTCTGGGTCAGCACCCTCACCCCAAGACTCCCGTCCCTTCACGGCCGATCGGGAACGCACTAACCCGGGTCAGCACAAACCTGCTGGCGGCCAGAGCCCTGTCGCAAAGCCTGGACAGCCACTTGGTAGCTCCCAAACCCTGTTCAGCGGCGGATGGACAAGGGAAATCGGCCCTGCGTGGCTCCCAAACCCGGGTGATCCAGTGGGGATTCCACCAGGACCTCGACATCCGCATCCCAGTCGAGGTTTCAGGCAATTCAAGGAGGTCAATTGGTTCTGGAGGGCTATTGTCTAGCACTCTGGAAGCTCACGGTTGGCATACCCCCATAAGTGTGTGCATTTTCGGGGGATCTGGTCTGTCCCGCTAACCACTTCCCGGTCCCCGAACGTCAACGCCCCCAGCATTTCCAAGCCTCCCACCCCGCGGAGCGGAGCGCAACGCTATACGCTGGCCGGGGCCGCCGCCACGACACGATATGAAAACGCTCCTGGCCGCAACCCTGCCAGGGCTGACCCGTGTTCGGCTGCACGCAGGAGTGGCCCTGGGCAAGAGAGACTTTTGGGGACCGCGGGCGAGGCCAAGTCCAAACCATCCAAGCGCGCTAGTCAGGGCTGGCGGGACCTCTGTGTGCTCGCGAAGACGCACTGACCGGGTCAATGCAGACCCCGGTCAGTCAGGCTCTGCAGGATCCTGCAAGATCCTGCACACCCAAGCCCGGGTCAGTGCGCCCCTGGCTCTGCAGGATGCTGCGAGATCCGGCGCTCTGGCTGACCCCCGTTTGCATTGACCCCCGTCTCAAGGCTCCCGACCCCACCCCCTGAGACCCAACGCTTCGAAAAAATGCAACATCGTGAAAAATCACGACCAGCGCCTTGGACCCCATCTTTCTGTGCAATTTTTCAGGCCGGATCGATCTGCGAGGGTCCCGTTGCCCGCAACTGAGCGAAAACGCCCGGCGCGAAGAAACTGCGCCAGGATCTCGGGGCCCGTGTGCCCGCACCAAGAGTCACTTTGGCGAAAGGGCACTCGTCCGCGCAGCCGACCTGTCATACCGGAGCCCCAGGCCGAGGCGGTGCCCTGTGCCCCCGGCCCCCGGCGGCGAGGGTGGGGGAGTCGGGGGCAACGACAGGGGGTAGCTGGCACGAGGGGGGGATCGGCGATACATTGCCGATAGATCGGGTGGGCGCCCGATAGCGAGACCGCACCTTCCTGGGCGGGGTGGGGCTATCGGGCCCCTCTCGGAGATCAATCGGCGATTGGGGGTCGATGCATCCCCGCCTATGCTTATCCCCCCGTGTCGTTGCTCCCGAGGGAAGTGAAAAGGAGTCGAGTACAAGTCGGTCGGAAGAAGCAGACAAAACATGAAGTAGGAAGACGGATAACGCAGATTGGTCTCAGGCCCTGCCAGATAATAACACAACGCAGCATAATCTGCCTCGAAATAGGAAGGCGCTTGAAGTAGATTGGGATCTGGGAATCCAGAAATACAAACTTCCAACGACCAGCGTGTAGGGGATCGACTACAGAATTGATCAACCCCGAAGTCGATGTTCATCCCTCGAGCACTTGAACTATAACACGTTTTTTTTTGAAGATTCGACGAGGCAGTCAAGTTGGGAGTAAATGAATTATGCGGCCAAGCCTCTGCTCGAAGGAAGAGATTTTCTCAAAAGGCGGCGGGGCTTCTCAGAAACCCCGCTGGCCCTGAGACATTTCCCGTGTCTTCGGGGGAGGCTTCCCAAACATGCTCGCGTCGCGAAAAATTCCGGACGGGAGATTCTCTGCCGTTTCCAACCTATCGGGGCCCTTCCTGGGCCCCAGGACCGTCAACAAAAGTTATTCAGGAGGAGAAACCAATCCCGAGAAAGGGTCGGGACTTCGGAGGACCGCGTCTTGGAAAAAAACATCAGGTCGTCGCATGTCTGCTATGGAAAGCTTCTCAAGAGGCCAGGTGGCTTTCGAGCCTTGCGAGAAGACCCACCCCTTCTCACTTCCCCTCGGGATCGCCGCCGACCCCAGACATGCGGCCACTCCAATTTGTTCGATGCGTGGGCCCCGGAGATCTGGGGCCAGATGTTCGTCCTGAGTCCTCCCGTTGATCGTCCCGAGGCCTGGCGAGGGCCCCCCGAGGCCGAAAACGGTCCCAAACCCGCCGCCCCAGTGTTTGTCGGAGCGTCGGGATCTCTGGGCCTCTGCCCCTGGGCGCCTGCGCTCGGATCCCGCGCTGCCCTCGCCGCCCGCGCCCTCGCCCTCGCCCCCGCGCCCGGCGTGCGCCGCCAGCTCCTCGCCTGGGCCGCTGCGGGGCAACGCGCCCGCCTCCCGCGCGCCCTCCTCGGGGACGCCCGACGCTGTGGTTAACCAATGCGGCATCGCCAAGGGCCACGACCAGAGCCCTACAGACCCCAGCATTCCGCAGCATTCTCCGCTCTGCAGCAGGCTTCGGACGCATCGATGTGTGATGGCCCCAGGGCCCGACGTCGGGCGGCCACGCCCGGCGTGAAAAAAACGCAACGCTCGCGCACAGACCGCGGTAGCTCCCACACGTCAGCGGAGGGCGGAAGGGCTCCTAACCTTCCAGGATGCTATAAAGCAGCTCTCCAGAGGTCCTGGTGCCCTGTCCAGCCCTGCAAGAAAACTCAAGGGGGGGAGGGGGAAACGACCCCACGCTCCCAAACCCGTGTCAGCCAGAGGGGGTTGGCTGACCCCGTTGGCACCGACCCACGTTGCGTGAGCCCCGACAGCCTCCGGCCCCGCGCCCCGCCAGGCGCCGGCCGCGGCTCCAGGCGGCGCGCCGAACGAGAAACCGGGCTGCGTGACCGTGACGTCCCCGCCGCTGGCGCGCGGGCCCTGGGACTCGGGCGGGCCGTGCCCGTCTTCTTCCTGCGAGTGGCCGAAGCTCCCCTGGCCTTCCCCGAGATCCGCAGGCGTTGCAATTTTTTTCGCTCCAGGCGTCGTTGCGGGGGTTCGGGCCCCAGGGCCATCACAGATCCATCCGGCTACGTGCAACAGAACGATGGGGTCTGCATGGGGCTCCTGCCGTGTTTTTTTCGCGATGTTGCAACTTTCTCGTAACGTCGGGCCCTGGGGTTCCTGGATCGTCAACTAATCACACTCCAGGACCGAGACACTTACATTTCAATCGAGATTGATCGGCAATCCAATGAGGTCTACGGTCGCTGGATACCGTGTTGCCACCGAGGCCCTGGCGACAAGCGATCCCTTGCAACATGATAACGTGTCGCTCCGCGGGGACCAGGTCGGGCCAGCTTCTCATCCTGACTAGTTTCTTGTCGGTCCCGGGCCCCGCTGGGAGCCCCAGGAGAAAGAAAAGACCTGTCAAAATTGGCCGCGCCAATATTTTCGGAGCCTCGGGTTTGTGGGCTGTCCAGTACTCTGGAAGTCGGCGGCAAGCCCGGGGGGGAAGTGCGAAGGGGCGGGCCTTGCCAGAAGGCTCGGACATCCCCCAGCCTTCCGATCAGTTCTCTGAGCCTTCCCCGAAGGCAGCGACCACTTCTCAGAAGGCCAGGGGCCAGGGGGCTTCTGAGAAACCCCGCCGCCTTCTGAGAATGAGGGGACAAACAGGTACCGATACCGCTACTTCCTGGGCCTCTCCCGGGGTGCGTTCGGACCAAGATTTCGAAGCGAATCCAGCGATGGCGACGAGGGCCTCCCAGGATGCCCAAGAAGGCAAAAACGAGGGAACGGTAATGGTATCGGCACCCTTTCCTCCTCAAAGAAAGGGCCTTCGACTTCTCACTTCCCTCCCTCGCTCGCCGCCAACCAACACTCTGGAAGGTCAGGGCATTCAGGGATCGACTGACCGTTTCAATCCGCACCCGGGTCAGTCAGGCTTTGCAGGATCCTGCAAGATCCTGCAGGATCCTGCAGGATCTTGCGCCAAGGCCTGAGTCAATGCAACCCTGGCTCTGCAGGACCCCGCCCCAAGGCTCCCGACCTGGTGCCCGCACCAAAGCCACTCCGGCGAAAGGTCACTCTCACGCGTGGCCGACCCGTTATCTGAGCCCCAAAGCCGAGCCGGTGCCCTCTGCCCCTGGCACTCGGCGGCGAGCTGCGAAGGGGTAAGCGAGGAGTCGAGTAGGGGATCGACTGCAGAATTGACCCCGAAATCGGTTTTCACTCGCCGAGTCCACGAGAACATGCTAACCTGTTTGATCGATCCGACGAGACAGTCAATCTGGCGGTAAATCGATATTGCATTGACCCCCGTCTCTTGAGGCCCGAGGGGCATCCTCGCTTTCCGAAGGCTGGCCGCCACTGGCCTGGTCGGCCGCCGCCAGCCCGGCCAGCAGCCCGGCCGCGCCGGGGCAGCCCCGCCGTGGCGCCTCGGAAAAAAACGAGCTGCGCGCAGGCGACGCCCCCGACGCGGGTCCTTACAGGTACCCACGGGAGCCACAACCAATTCGAGACGAATGACAAGGTCGACGATGCCCGCTGTAAAAATCAGAGGGAGGGGTCCGAACGGTCATTCATTGTCCCTGGGTGCGCGGCTGAAGTGGGACTCCGCGGTGCGGCTTCTGATTGCTGTTGCTGTTGCTGTTGCTGTTGCTGTTGCTGTTGCTGTTGTTGTCGTTGTCGTTGTCGTTGTCGTTGTCGTTGTCGTTGTCGTTGTCGTTGTCGTTGTCGTTGTTGTTGTTGCTGCTGCTGCTGCTGCTGTTGTTGTTGTTGTTGTTGTTGTTGTTGTTGAACTCGCACTACTGAAAAAATAGTATTGTTAATCCCAACTCCGGGGCACATTGTATGTATCAATTGAAGTGCCCTTTCCCGGAGCTCGCAGCCTGCCTGCTATCTGGGGAAATCTTGGTTCTCAAGATTGGGCCCCTGGCCTGAGAGTTACAACAACAGCAACAACAGCAATCATGTTAAGACAATGTGTTCTTATTTGATCGCGTGCCACGCAACACACACACACATATATACCAAACCCTTGATACCCGCCCTGTATGTCTTCGACCGTACCCCCTCGGGGGTTTATCTGCCTTACCTGCCGCGCACATTTAGCGCAACCCCTAAAACAGGGGAAGGGAGGACGGACGGGGGAAGAGAAGGATGCACCACGCGAGAGGGCCTCTCGGATCAAATCGCGAGGAAGCATCGAGCGGGAGCCCTTGTCATCGCGGCTGCGTCCCCACAAATTTGACTGAGCTGCGAAGATGTCCACAGCGAGAGCGCTGTTCCTGAGTTCGGGAACCTCTCTGGCCAAGGCCTCCCAGATCGCGAGGAAATGTCGAGCGGGAGCCTTGTCGTCGCGGCTGGGCATCCGCGAACTTGATTGAATTGCGAAGAAGTCTCATGCGAGAGCGCCTCTGTGGGCGCGCTTGGGGCCTCTGTGGGCTGCGTTGGGGGCAGTGGGCAGCGCGCTGGGGCCTCTGCGGGCGCGCTTGGGGTCTCTGCGGGCTGGGGTCTATGTGGGCGCCCTTGGAGCCACTGTTGGCTGTGTCGGGGGGGTTCAGAGGGCAGCGCGCTGGGGCCTCTGCGGGCGCAATTGGGGCCTCTGTGGGCTGGGGCCTCTGTAGGCTGCGTCGGGGGCCTCAGTGAACAGCGCGCTTTGCCCTCTGTGGGCGCGCTTGGGGCCTCTGCGGGCTGGGGCCTCTGTGGGCGCGCTCGGGGCCTCCTGTGGGCTGTGCCGGAGGGCCTCATTGGACAGCGCGCGGGGGCCTCTGTGGGCGCGCTCGGGGCCTCTGCGGGCTGGGGCCTCTGTGGGCTGTGCGGGGGGGCCTCAGTGGGCAGCGCTCTGGGGCCTCTGTGGGCGCGCTTGGGGCCTCAGTGGGCTGGGGCCGCTGTGGGCTGCGTCGGGAGCCTCAGTGGGCGCGCTTGGGGCCTCTGCGGGCTAAGGCCTCTGTGGGCTCGTTTGGGGCCTCAGTGGGTGCGTCGGGGGCCTCAGTGGGCAGCGCGCGGGGGCCTCTGTGGGCGCCTCTGTGGGCTGTGTTGGGTGGCCTGTGGGCAGCGCGCTGGGGCCTCTGTTGGCGCGCTTGGGGCCTCTGTGGGCTGGGGCCTTTGTGGGCTACGTCGGGAACCTCAGTGGGCAGCGCGCCTGGGTCTCTGTGGGAGCGCTTGAGGCCTCTGCGTGCTAAGGCCTCTGCGGGCGCGTGTGGGGCCTCAGTGGGCTGTGTCGGAGCATTCGGTGGGCAGCGCTCTGGGGCCTCTGTCGGCGCGCTCGGGGCCTCTGGGGGCTGGGGCCTCTGTGGGCGCGGGCGGGGCCTTTGTGGGCGTCGTCGCGGGGCCTCAGTAGGCAGCGCTGGAGATTCCGTGGGCGCGCTTAGGGCTTGTGGGCCTCATTGGGCAGAGCGCGGGAGCCTCTGTGGGCGCGCTGGGGCCTCTGCGGGCTGGGGCCTGGGCCTCTGTGGAACGGGGGGCCTCCGTGGGCAGCGCGTTGGGGCCTCCGTGGGCACGCTTGGGGCGGGGGTTTAGGCCTCTGTGGGCTGTGCCGGAGGGCCTCATTGGACAGCGCGCTGGGGCCTCTGTGGGCGCGCTTGGGGCCTCCGTGGGCTGGAGCCTCTGTGGGCTGCGTCGGGGGCATCAGTGTGCAGCGCGTTTTGCCCTTTGTGGGCGCGCCTAGGGCCTTTGTGGGCAGCGCGGGGGGGCCTCTGTGGGCGCGCTTGGCGCCTATGTGGGCTGTGCCGGAGGGCCTGCGGGCAGCATGCTACGGCCCCTGTGGGTTTACTCTGGGTTTCACTGGGTTCTGCGTTGGGGGCCTCAGTGGGCAGCGCGCCAGGACCTCGGTGGGCAAGGGCCTTTTTGCAAATACATCTTGAGGAAATATCGAACGAGAGCCCTTGACATCGCATGTGGGCTTCCACCAATTTGACAGAACCATGAGGAACTCTCGAGCGAGGGCGCCATTCCTGAGTTCGGGGGCCTTCCTGGCCAGGGGCTCTCGGACTAAATCGTGAGGAACTATCGAGCAGGAGCCTTTGTCGTCGTGGCTGGGCTCCCGCCAACTTGATTGGACTGCGAGGAAGTCTCGAGCGAGAGCGCCGTTCCTGAGTTCGGAGGCCTCTCTGGCCAGGGCGTCTCGAAGTAAATTGTGAGGAGGTATCGAGCGGGAGCCGTTGTTGTCGCAGCTGGGCCTCCAAAGGCGCACTTTGAGGGTCAAACCAACGCTCGAGCGGGAGCCTCTTTTTCAAAGAACATGTAACCAACGTCGAGGCGATAGCGCCCGGAACCGTTTCCGGTAGTCAACAATAATTATTCTCCAGAAGTGAGGATTCAACAGCAACGGTTCTGATCCTTCCCCACAATGTTTTCCCAGATCGCGCCGTCGCGCGGGGTTCGCTCACCATGTACGCAGGAATCGCGCTTTCGCGCAGGACTTCCTTGCAATTTACTCAAAAACTGCGCCCGCGACACTCAGGAAGCACGCTTTCGCTTTGGACTTCCTCTATATTTGGGAATCGCGCTATCGCTCGGGACTCGCGATTCATAGAGGATGCTCACTTCAGCGACCCGCCTGCTCGACCTGGTCTCCTGGGCCCACCTTCCCGACCCGCTCGTTAGGATCTACCCGCCCGATCTGCCCGTCTGGTTCTGCCACACGCGTTCTGCTCCTACTCCCCTCCTGCTACTCTCTCTCTCTCTCTCTTTCTCTCTTTCTCTCTTTCTCTCTCTCTCTCTCTCTCTCTCTCTCCCTCTCTCTTTTTTTTTTTCTCTCTCTCTCTCTCTCTCTCTTTTCTGTCTCTCTTTCTCGTGATCCATCATCATTCCTCCTCCTTGTCCTTCCCTTCCATCCGTCCTTCCATCCCCTGCCTTAGGGGCTGCGCGAAATACACGTTGCAAGTCAGACAGAGATGTACCCACAAGGGGGGTGCGGTCGAAGACGACAAGGGCGGTATCGATGGCCCGGGGGCAGATAAGAGCGAACCGTCTTAACATGATCGTTGTTGTTGCTACTGCTGGTGCTGCTGCAACTGCTGCGGTTGCTGCTGTTGTTGTTGTTGCTGTTGCTGCTGTCGTTGTTGTTGGTTTCGTTGCTGTTGTTGCTGTTGTTGTTGGTGTTGTTATTGTTATTGTTATTGTTGTTGTTGGTGTTGTTGTTGTTGAACATTATTAATTCTAACGAATAATTATTGTTGGGCCCCCTGGTGCACGCCCCCCCCCCGCGCCTAGGCCGCAGCCACATTTTCATCATTTTCGTGAGGAAGCCTCAGGTAAAACGATGTGATCCAGATCCGGTTGTTTTGTTGTAATCCGTTTTCCCTTGCAAAAAACACTATAAAATGACATTTCTTGTTCTAATATAATCAAATTTCAAGAATCCCTTGCAAAAAATAAGGTAAAGTGGACATTCGCGCGCGCAAGACGAAATCCTTCCAAAAGCTTAGTGTTCGGAGCGATTTTAACATAAAAACATCAAAAAACCAATGGTTTTTCAACAAAAAAATGTCAAAATCTCATCCCGCGCGCTCTTGCGGATTCGTAGGAAACCCAACACTTTTTAAACATTTCTGTCAAACGGGCTTTTGCGAGCAACTTTTTCGAACTTCTGCGACAACGGTTGCGCACCTGCCAGGGCCATCATCCCTGTCAAATAATACCATGCGGGACACATTCGTTTTTTCTTCGCGCGCGCACGCCGTCGTCGTCGGCCGCGGGGCCCTGAATAGTAGCCACGGTCGTCCGCATGCCACGAAGTGAAGTGTCCGAACGTCATAGGGCGGGAAGCTGGGTGTGGGTGGTGGCGAAGAGTCGTTTGGAAATTTGGTAGAGCTTGAACCGGCCCCCCCACAAAGTGGGGGTATTGCCCGCCTCCTATGAAAACCCTGGCACTGGTGAGAACGGAGTGTCCCCAGTCTTAAATGATTGTTGTTGTTGTTGTTGTTGTTGTTGTTGTTGTTGAATTATCACTTCTAAAGAACCATTGTTGCTGATTCCCCCGACCGGTAACCATGGACTTGTTCAAAGCAAAGTGTTTCTCCTGGGGCTCGCACCCTGTACGGTTTTTACACATCACGAAAATGGCATGCCACACGAATGCGCCCACGACCCCTATTTACAACAACAACAACAACAACAACAACAACAACAACAACAACAACAACAACAACAACAACAACAACAACAACAACTCCCCCCGAATTCATCCTGACAAGATATTCCCAAATCGCGCTCTCGCGCGGGATTCTCCTCACGACTTATACAAGAATCGCGCTCTCGCGTGGGACGTCCCCCCAATGTATTCAGACGCCGCGCCCTCGACACTCAAGAATCACGCTCTCGCTGTGGATTTCCTCGCAATGTACTGGGGATTCGCGTTGCCGCTCGAAACTTCCTCGCGATTCATGCAGCACGCACGCTTCAGCAACCCGCCTGCTCGACCTGGCCGCCTGTGCCCACCTTCCCGACCCGCCCGTCAGGATCTACCCGCTAGATCTGCCCGTCTGGTTCTGCCACGCGCATTCTTCTCCTACTCCCCCTCCTGCTACGTTCTGTCGTGCTCCATCCTCCTCCCGCCACTTTGCCCCTTCCTTCCATAAAGTCATCCCCTCCCCTACCTTAGTGGTACGTAATACACGCTGCAGTTGAGAAAGACATATCCACAAAAGGGTAAGGTCGAAAAACAACGGATATCGAGGGCTTGGGATATACACGTTGAATGGCACGCGGGCGGATAAGACCGTAAGACCGAACAACCTTGAACTGATTGTTGTTGTTGTTGTTGTTGTTGCTGTTGAGCTCTCACCTGAGAAAAATAATTAGTGCTGGTTGCCCCCTGGGGTAACCATTCTAGCTTACAGTAAAATGATGCTTCCGGGTGCGTTCCCACCATTTTTGTTTACCATGGCAAGTGAGGTGTCACCCTACTGTGCCCCTGGCCCCCAGTTTACAACAACAGCAACAACCACAACAACAGCAATCATTTTAAGACTGCTCGCTCTTATCTGCTCGCGTGCAACTCGACGCGTATATCCCGAACCCTCGGTGCCCGCCCTCTTCGTTATCACCCTTACCTGCGAAGTATGTATTTCGCACCGCCCCTAAGGCAGGGAAAAAAAGGAACGGATGGAAGAAAGGAGGATGGGGGAGGGAAGAAAATGGAACACGAGAGAAAATAGAAAGAGGGGGCTAGGAGCAGAAAACACGTGGCAGGACCAGATGGGCAGATCGGGCGGGTGGATCCTGACGGGCAGGTTGGGAAGGCGAGCCTAGACGGCCAGGTCGAGCAAGCGGGTTGCTAAAACGTGCGTCCTGCATGAATCGCGAGGAACTCTCGATTCCCAAATGAATCTTGAAGAAATCCACAGTGAGAGCGGGATTCCTGAGTGTCGAGGGCGTGGCGTCTGACTGAACTGAAAAGATGCCCCACGCGCAAGGGCGACTCCTGGATGAAATTGTGGGGAAATCTCTCGCAAGAGCGCGATTTGGGGATGGATTGCTAGGAAATATCAGACGGGAGTCGTTGTTGTTGTCGTCGTCGTTGTTGATGTTGTTGTAAACCCCGGGCCAAAGGCACAGTTTGAGCAGGAAGACTTTCCCCGGTGGCCCTCGCTCGTTCGCGTCCGTCGTGGCCCCATATGCATACCTTCGTGGCCCCGCCGTCGCCCTTTGTGGCCCCCCCGCTGCCCTGCGTGGCCCCGTTGCTACCCTCAGTGGCCCCATCGTCGCCCTTCTGCGGCCCCGCGATATCTCCCATCCGTGGCCCCCGCTCGTTCGCGCCCTTCGTGGCCCCGCTGTCACCCTTCGTGGCCCTGCTGTCGCTCTCGCTCTCGCTCGCGCTTTCGCTCGTCGCCGTCGTCGTCGTCGCGGTCGGTCCCCTGTCCGTCCTTCTTGCCAGGCCGACAATCCGTGGCCGTCCCGCCGCTTGCCGGGGCCCTGCCTGCAGGGAAAACGATACCCCTCAAAGGGGGTACGATCGAAGACGAAGAGGGCGGGTATCGAGGGTTCGGGATGAGAGCGAACAATATTAAAATGATTGTTGTTGTTGGTGTTATTGTTGCCGCTGCTGTTGTTGCTGTTGGTTGTAACTGTTTAATTCTCATGTCAGAAGAATGAGTATTGCTGACCCCCCCTGCCCGGTAACAATTGTATGCTTTCAAAAATGAAAGTGTTTCTGCCGGGGCTCGCACCCTGTTCCTTTACAACAAAAGAATATGACATGCCATCAAACTTGGTTGTTGGGCCCCAAACTACAACAATAAGACACTTGATGAAGGAATCGCGCTCTCGGGTGGGACTTCCTCAAATTGATTCAGGCGCCGCGCCCTCGACACTCAAGAATCACGCTCTCGCTGTGGGTTCCCGCACGATTCATTTGGGAATCGCACTGTCGCTCGAAACTTCCTCGCGGTTCATGCAGGACGCACGCTTCAACAGCCCACCTGCTCGACCTGGCCACCTGGGCCCGCCTTCCCGACCCGCCCGCTTCTACCCGCCCGATCTGCCCGTCTGGTTCTGCCAGGTGTTTTCTGTTCCTAGCCTCCCTCCTGCTGCGCTCTCTCCCGTGCTCCACCCTCCTCGTTTTCCCCGTGCCTTTTCCTTCAATCCGTCCTCTCCTCTCCTGCTTTAGAGGCTGCACGGAATACACGTTTCAGTTGATATATATATATATATATACACACATACCCAAGGGGATACGATCGAGGACGAAGACGACGGGTATCGAGGGTTCGGGGTATACGTTTCGAGTTATCCGCGAGCAGGTAAGACCGAACAGTCCTAAACTGACTAATTGTGTTGTTGCTGCTGATGCTGATGTTGTTGTTGTTGTTGTTGTTGTTGTTGTTGTTGTTGTTGTTGTTGTTGTTGTTGTTGTTGTTGAATTCTCACTTTTGAAGAATAATTATTGTTGACCCCTCTCTGCCCGGTAACAATTGTATGTCTCCAAGTATCGTGTTCCTCCTGGGGCTCGCACCCTGTTTTCTTACAGTGAAGCTGAAATGTCATCAGGCTTAGGTGTTGAGCCCCGGACTACAACAACAACATTTCCCGCCGAATACTTCCTCAACGTATTCCAAAATCGCGCTCTCGCGCGGGATCTTTTTACAATTGATGAATGAATTGCGCTCTCGCAATGTATTCAGGCGCCGCGCCCTCGACACTCAGGAATCATGCTCTCGGTGTAAATTTCCTCACGACTTATTTGGGAATCGCGCTATCGTTTGAAACGTCCTCGCGACTCATGCACGACGCACGCTTCAACAACCTGCCTGCCCCTTGTCCCTTCCTTCCGTCCGTCCTCTTTCCCCCTGCCTTAGGGGCTGCAAAGAAGAAAGATGTACCCCTAAGGTGATACGGCAGAAGACGAAGAGGGCGGGTATCGAGGGTTTGGGATATACGTGTTGACTGGCACGCGAGCAGATAAGAGCGAGCAATCTTAAACTTATTGCTGTTGTTGTCATCTTCCTCGCCCGCGACCCCCCGCGATCCACCCGCGACCCACATGCGACCCACCAGTTGCCCGCCCCCTCTCTCTTATCCGCAATTGCGGGATGCTACGTTATTTACTGTTCCCATCAATTTCCTATCTTCCCCTGAAGGGTTCTGAATTGTGCTCTGAAGAGCTAGGGATGACCGTCGGTCTGGCGGTTCCGTGGTCGCCGTCGCCGCCACGACGCTGGCTCAGGGGCCCAGGGAGACACACAAAATGTAGGCAAATGCGACATTTTACGACGCACGGTGTGGAAATGCGTCGCCGCGCCGTTCGTTCACGACGCGCCCAAGTGGACGGCTCAAGCACCACGGCAAACCAACGTCAAACCCCGCGTCCCGCGCCAAAGTAGACGCAACCGGCAACGCAGCTAATCCCCCAGCAAGCGCTGCGCCCGAGGTGAAATTTGCCCCGGTGGCCGAAACGCCCCCCCCCAAAGACAGAAGGTCGCGCGTCGGAAGAAACTGCGCGACTACATATTTTCATTTCCCAATCAATTTCCGATTAAACTCCCCTGATACATTCTCAACTGTGTGCTGACGAACTGGGGCTGACCCTTGGTCTGGCGGCTCCGTGGTCGCCGTCGCCGCCCCGTCGTCGCCTCGTCTTTCTTAAATCAGATTCGGATCTACCACGCGTGGGGTTGACTGGCCACCGCGTCGTACTGCGAAATGCATACGAATCTGCCCTCTCGCCCATCCGGAATATGAACTCGTACCACCGCGGTCAGGCCGGTACCGGTTCCTGCCTTCACAAATATCACAAAACATCAGTTTAAAAAGCCCCTTTGGCTCAACATGAGACGACATGCGAACGCGCGCGTCGTCGCGCGCGCATGCCGGAATCATTCGCAAACCGCTGGTTTCCTTAGGATTTCAAAATCGAAAACCCCGAAAACAGATCAGAAACACAAAAAAACAACAAGGGGCTCCTAAAAAAACCTGCGCCCGCGCTTTTGCGAATTCAAACAGGAACCAACAACTTTTCAACAGTGTCATAAGCCGCTACCAAACGAGCCTCTGGCGCGCGTGTCGAAATCGTTCGGATGCCCTTGCACGCGTAGTGTCGCATTAACAAATCGCAACATATGGGACAACATGCGCACGCGCGCGTCGTCGCGAGCGCATGCAAAACTCCGTCAAAAGCCGTGGGCTCCTTAGGGGTTTCAAAAGCGAGCGTCCCACAAACATGCAAACACACGGTTTTGCAGCATCCGTTTTCGAAAAATCCTCCGCCCGCGCTCTTGCGAATTCTTAAGACAACCACTCGTTGCCCAACATGTTCTTCAAATTCTGCCAACTGGGCCTCTCGCGCCGTATGTCGAACTCATTCGAACCCCATTGCGCGCTTGCTGGGAGCGGGCCTGGTCCCTGTCAAAGAATACCACGCGGGCCTCTCGCGCGCGTCGCCCGCGCGCATGTCGAACTCCTTCAAAAAACTCCACCGCCGACGCGAAGACATCGTCATCGTTATCGGCGGGCGTGATCAACATCGGCGCAGTCATTGGCCTTGTCGTCGTCATCGCCACCATCGGCACCATCATCGTTATTCCCGTAATCGTGTCTATCGTTGTCGGCGTCGCCATGATACAGCGCCCGCCCAAGTCACCGACTCGCCCTGAAATGCCCGCTGGGAAGTGCCCAGCGGTCAACGCCTCCGCGACCGCGTCGGTCGCGCCAAACTAGCAGGCCGCTGTGCGCGCGAGCTTCTTCGGGCTAGCGCGGCCGCAGATATGCACCAGCCAACACCAAACACACATCGCAATCGACCCGCATGGGTTTTGCATAACAGTAAATCGCGGGTGGGTGGGTGGAATGTTTGCAAAGGCGTGGCATGTGTCAACTCAACTATAAAAATCAATTCTCCTGTCCCCCCAAGGGATTATCCGACCCCTTTTTTTCGTATTGTAATTTGCGTACGATTCTGCCCCATCGCCCATCCGGAAAATGATCTCGTACCATCCAACCGAACCGGTATCAGCCCCCCCCCCCGCGCCATCCCCTGTCATCAAACATGGGACGAAGTACGCGCGCGTTGTCGCGCGCGCGTGCCACAACCCTTCCAACATCGTCGGTTCCGCAAGGTTTCGCAACACGGATGGTCAAACAAAAAATTTGCGCGCGCGCTCTTGCGACTTCTGAAGAAAATCATAGGTCTCTCACTATTTTCATAAAGTGCTACCAAACGGGCTTCGCGAACGCGCGTGTCAAAATCGCTCGAACGCCCTTGCGCGCGTGCCGTCGCGAGAATCCCTTACAACAAAAACGAAGTGCACGCGCGCGCGTCGTCGCGCGCGCACGCCGGAATCCGTCAACAACCTTAGGTGCCGTAGCGATTCCAAAACCGAGTATCCAAAAAACATATGAAACACACGGTTCTGCAACATTATTTTTCGGGGGAAAAAAACCTTACGTTCGCGCCCTTGCGAATTCTTAAGAACACCATCTGTTGTTCAACATGTTCACGAATTCTGCAAAACGGGCCTCTCGCTTCGCATGCCGAAATCATTCGCGCGCCCTTGCGCGCGTGCTGTGGGGGTACGTTCCGTGTCAAATAATACCATGCGGGCCACTCTCGCGTGTCGGCCGCGCGCGCATGCCGAACTCTTTCCAAAACCTTCATCACCGACGCGAGGACGCCGTCGTCGTCGTCGGCGCGATCAACATCTGACATATGCGCCGTCACTGGCCGCGCCGTCGTCTTTGTCAACGTCGCCACACGCATCGTTTCTACCATCATCACGTCTATCATTGTCGGCGTTGCCATGATACCGCGCCCGTCAAAATCGCCGACTCGCACTAAAGTGCCCGCTGGGATGTGCCCAGCGGTCAGCGCCACCGCGGCCGCGTCGGTCGCGCCAAACTAGCTGGCCGCTGCGCGCGGGTGTTTGGGTTGGGACGGCTGCAAAGATGCACCAGACAACGCCAAGCACTTACACAATCGCAGCCGCGTGGGTTTTGCGAACCAAATTGCGGGTGGGTGGGTGGGGTACTTGCAAGAGCATAGAATGTGTTAACTCGGTTGTAAAAACCAATTGTACCACATAGATTGCACCATATATATATATATATATATAGATACAGATCCGTGCTAGAAAAAGAATAGACTCAACCCCCCTGGCGCTATCGCCCTCCATTTCCGGTATGTACATCACATATGATTCTGACCACATGTCCATCCTAAATCTGAAATCACAATGTCCCAGGCCAACCGGTATCCCCCCCTGACGTTCCCTTCTAAAAAATACTATGAGGTGACATCGTTTGCTCTAGCACCGCACTTTTTTCACGAATCCCTTGCAACAAATGGGACGAAGTGCGCACGCGCGCGTCGTCGCGCGCGCATGCCGAAATCCTTCAAAAACCTTCGGTGCCGGAAGGATTTCGCAATCGAGCCTCCAAAAACATACAAAAACACAGGGTTTCGTAACGCTGATTTGCTAAAAAAGCTTACGCGCGAGCTCTGTCGAAATCTTAAGAAAACCATTGGGTTTTCAAGATGTTCACTACATGCTACCAAACGGGCATCGCGCGCGCATGTCGAAATCTGTCGAACGCCCTTGCGTGTGTGCCGTCGCGGAATCCTCTGCAAAAAACGGGACGGAGTGCGGACGCGCGCGTCGTCTCGCGCGTACGCCGAAACCCTTCAAAACCCATCGGTTTCGCAAGGATTTCAAAATCGCGCGTCCAAAAAACATGCAAAAACACAAGGTTTCGCAACACAGATTTTCAACAAAAGCGTGCGCGCGCGCTCTTGCGGCGTCGTCGTCGTCGTCGTCGTCGTCGTCGCCGTCCTCCCTCCTCCCGCGTCGTCGTCGTCGTCGTCGTCGCCTACGTCGTCCTGTGTCTTTCCTCGTGTTCGTCGTCGTCGTCCTCTTGGCGTCGTGGTCGTTTCCGTCGTCGTTGTCGCCATGGTCGTCCTTCCTCCTCCTCCCTCGTCGTCGTCGTCATCCCTCCTATTTCGTCGCCGTCGTCGTCGTCGTTGTCGAGGTCGTCTCGTCGTCGTCTTCCCTCCTCCCTCGTCGTTGTCGTCGTCGGCGTCGCCGTCCTTCCTCCTTCTTCGTCGTTCGCGTCGTCGCCGTCCTCCCTCCTCCCTCGTTGTCGTCGTGGTCGTTGTCGTCGTTGTCGTCGTTGTCGCCGTCGTCGTCCTCCCTCCTCCCTCGTCGTCGTCTTCGTTGGCGACGTCGTCGTCGTCTTCGTCGTCGTCGTCGGCGTCGGCGTCGTTGTCTTCGTCGTCGTCGACGTCGGCGTCGTCGTCGTCGCCGCCGTCGTCGTCGTCGTCGTCGTCGTCGGCCGTCGTGCTTCTCCGGCCTTCTTGGGGCGCTCTTGAGACGCCCCCGAGGGCTCCAAGACG
>CAUYUJ010021726.1:595000-710000 GCA_963575745.1 Prorocentrum cordatum | reverse complement strand
TACCCGCCGCCCGAGCACTCTCCCGAGTGCGAAGAGGGACAGGCCAGTAGGCGAAGAAGCAAGAGGGATCACGACGAAGAAGGAGAACGCGGGGAGAGGCGAAGGTCGGCTCATGATAGAGCTGGACGATGGCTCTAGGGCATTTCCAACGCGGGGCGCACCACTCTCCTGCCGCCCATCGCGGGGCGGTGAGCGGGGGAGCGCCGCGGAAATGGTGGGCCGAGCGCCAATCCGGGGCAGCGACGGCGGCGGCCCCTCAGGCAGAGGAGATGGCCAGGATAGCGGGCGAACGGGTGGCCGGGCCATTCCAGGAGTGGGAGAGGAGGTCAGCACGAGAGAAAGCGTCAGATGGGAGACGCAACGTCTCGTGGATCGCGAGAGCCTCGCGGGGCAAGGCGAGCAGCGAAATCGGGGAGAATCGGCGCGAGTAGCCGAGCGCACTGACTGCATGCATGTGGTACTGGTGCATCAGCAGAGCGGCGGCAGCACGAGATGGCGGGAGCACGATCGCACGCTGCCGCCACTTTTAAGACGCAGCCTGCCACTGCCCAGTTATGCCACCCCCGGGGCCGAACTGCACCCCGAGGTGCGCGGCAGCAAGCCGAATGCCAACGCATGCAAAGGCTGGCGCAGCTGTCTCTAGCCACGAGCGGACGTTGGGCACCGCAGCGTCGGGGCATTCGGACCAGAAGGGGGGCGATGCAATATTTGGAAGCCTGGTGCCGGAGGCGCGCAAGCCGCTCGATATCTGCTAACTGCGGGGCTAGAGCTGCAAGCGCGTTGAGGCGGGGGAGCAGGGCGCCAAACTCATCGGCGCGACCTCCGAGCTCTCCAGGGGTGCTTCCACTGGGCGGTCTCTCGACCACGTCCGAAAGCAACCCCAAAACAGCGTTGAATATCGACGCCCGCACAGTGCCCGAGAGGGGGCAGCCCTGGAGCACTCCGCTGCAAATGCACCGCAAGAAGCGAAGCTGTCTGCCAAATCCGCCATAACCTCTGGGAGCGAAGTAGAGCGAATGGAAGGGGTTGACGCGTCCTTGCGGCGCGTCACAAACTGGGGCCCTGCGGATGTGTCGAACGAAACAAAACATGGCATGTCGCTGTCGCCCTGTGGCGCAATGCTAAGGGCGCGGGCGCGAGCGCTCATGTGGGCCACGTTGCGAACGAACTTCCTGCCCGCGACGAAGCCGCGCTGGCTGGGGCGACCTATATCGGTGGCCCTATAGGGGAGCAGAAAATTAGACGCACTGGCAATGAATTTAGAACCAGCGCTGCGAAGAGAAAGAGGGAGAGAGAGAGAGCGACAAGAAAAAAGAGAGAGATAGCGAGAGAGAGAGAGAGAGAGAGAAACAAAAGAGAGAGAGAGAGAGAGAGAGAGAGAGAGAGAGAGAGAGAGAGAGAGAGAGAGAGAGAGAGAGAGAGAGAGAGAGAGAGAGAGAGAGAGCGGGAAAACAGAAACAACAAAAACGCACAACAAACGGTCTGACTTTGCTTGGCTGGCGAACGCAATCGAACGCATCAGATGGCGCAGGACCTCTCGTGGGGAAAGGAAGCGCTGAGCCGTTGAGATCAAGGGGAACTGGGCCCCCCCGAGCACGGCGAGAGCCGCGTCGTGCAAGATGCCGAGCTGAACTGGCAGGGCGGCCCAGGCGGGGCAAGTGGAGCCGTCTGGGTCGGCCGCGGAATGGCGGGCACGATGAAGCGCTGGCTCGAGGCCAGCGCGATGCGGGGCGGCAAGACTGGCGAGCTCAGATCAATCCGTGGAAGCCCTCTGCCCCGCAATCGCGTCAAGGTCCTGTCGGAGCCTGTCGGGCTCAACGCGTCTGTCTTTGAACGCATTGCCCCAGTGGCCCGAGAGAGCATCGCGGATATTTTCGGCAGGACGCACATCGGAAGACAATTCATCTGGCTCCTCGGCGGCGGCCTCAGGTCGGACCCCCTGGAGTGCACGTGCACTATCACGCGGTCTCCAGTGCTTGGCGCGCCCTTGGAGGATTCGCTGCTGGCGGCGGGCCGCGGCGGCCGACTCGCGTTGCCCGTTGGCCTGCGCGCGACGGGCCAGCGCGCCCGCTCGAGATTGGCGGCGGGCGAGCGGCGCCGCGCTCACCTCGCCTAACGGCGCGCGAGAGGCTTCTGGCTCGAGAAAGGGAAGAGAGGAGTCCGAGACAGAGGGGGCTTAAACACATAGCTCGGCGGTAGCTCGGATAGCGGCGCCAGCTCTCACGCCCTGCCCCCACGCCGCGCGCGCGACGGCGCGAAGAGCGACAAGGCGGGCCTCTGCTGCATTCGGGTCGCGAGACGAGAGGGGGAGCTCCTGAAGTTTGTTGCGCGTCTCACGCGCTGCCCCCTGCATGTGCGTCTTCGCATATTGCCGTCGCAGGGCGGGGGGGAGATGCGAAGTGTCGACAGCCTGATTAGAGATTCAAACTGGCCACGATCGCGGAAACCTGTGAATGCGACACCAGGAATGTGAAATTCAGCATGCGACCCATGGTCGCGGTTCTGAAACGAAAGCGAAACCATCGCACGACCGCGCAACCGGGCGCCCGACAATCGGCGCGGGCTGGCGCGAACTTCCATCGCTGCGTCAAACTCGAGCATGAATTCCAAGGGCGCCTCCAAGAAGACGCGACACAGGGGGTCGGCGGCGGGGCGCCGGCGATCGAAGCGCGCGGGCAGGTCCGCCGAGACCTCCGCGGTCGCGTGCATGAGCGGGCGCCAGAAGCTAGGGAGCGGGGACGCATGAGTGCCCGGGGCAAGTCTGGCAGCGGCAGACTCGGTATTCTCGCAGCTGGCGATGGCGGCGTCCGCGATGTTGAAGCCACAAAAATGTTCATCGGCGGATCCGCGCGGCCCCGCGGGAGCAGCTGACGCCCGCGGTGACTAATGCCAGGCAAAACTTCGCAAGGTAGATCGCAGCTGCGCGCGAGAACGCGTAAGTCACAGGACCTGGACGCGCCCCGGAACGAGAACTTTGCGAGTGAGAAGAAGGCGCTCTGCGGGCCGATGGGGGGCAGCGTCGCGAGCTTCAGAGACCCGCGGCAGGGGGGTCGCAACGTCACCGGCACCAGGCCTGCCGGTCGCAGAGCGAAAGACCTTGCAACGGAAGGGGAAGCCAGAAAAAAAAGACCTGAATCTGCTCAGTGCTACCATGAGATTCTTGAATCAAATCACCGCTCGATCTCTGAAGCGGGGATGCAGCAAACGGAACTTGGCGCGACGTCGAACTGGATTGAGACAGGCAAGACCCCTAGCAATACACGAGACGATCCTGCCGCGTTGCTTGACAGGCCGCCACTCCCAGGGAGTCCAGCGACTGCTAAAGACCTCACCCTTCCGCCGACGCATCCACGACATTGGCGAGGCGGGCAAAGGCTTCGGTGACGACGGACTTGTTGATGTCGAACTGCACCACGGTGGGCGCGTGCCAGACGAGCTTGGCGGGGTCATTGATGCCATCGACCGTGAGCGCCAGCAGGGGCACAATATTGACGAAAACCATACCCGTGTTGCGCTGACGCGCGAAACGATGCGGCGAACGATGCTCGGACAGGACCCTTTCGGCCGTCTTGGTGTGGGCGTCAAGCCTGACAATATTGGGGGACTTGTCAGGGCTGATGTAGAGAGGGGTCTGGGCTTCCCGACTGTTGGGGGCACTGAAAGTGCGACGCTCCCCAGGATCACGAAGCTGCTGGGCCAGGGAAGTGGCACGGGGCCTGGCAACCTCGTCAGAGCCGATGGTACGGAGGAGGAAGCGCCCGGATGGGGATGTCGCCAATGAGCTGGACCTACTCGGGGGTTTTGCCCGCGTCCTGGAGCCACTGCGCGATGCTGCGCCTGACCTCCGACGGGGAGACCGCGGAGGGCGAACCGATCGAGAACAAGGTCGACTACGAGGGCCGCTCCCGTCGAAGCGCCGAAGCGTCGGCTTCGGCGAGGGCCAGAGTGTGCTCCAGCTTCGCCACATCATCACGGACACGATCCTGCTCCTTCCCCATCTTGGCCTGTCGCTGCTGGATGTCGGCGACCTGGTGGGCTTGACGATCGATGCGCTGGTTGGTCTGCTGGGCCTGGGCAGTGCACGTCCGAATGCTCGCCACGAAGTCACTCTGAGCCTTCGGGAGAATATCTTCACACACGTTATGGGGCTGGGCCGTCGCGGAAGAGAACTGGGATTTGAAGAGATGTTCGAACTGCTTTTCCATGTCGGGGGCGACGGAAGGGCCACGCCATGGGTCAGCGCCGCCAGGTGACTGCCATGGATCTGCGCCAGCAGGCGGAACGGCAGGGGCCGCAAAGGATGCAGCAGCAGCAGCAGCAGCAGGTCCGCGCAACTCCTGGCTGGGGAAGGTGGGGGTCGCCTCCAGATCCACGAGGAGGGAGCCGTCATTGACCATGTCGTCCAGGGTGGCGGCGGCGGCGGCAGCACGAGCGGGACGCGTCTCATCGCGCGGTGGGTCCCATGGCCTGCGGCGATCGGGGCGAGAGCGGCGGCCATCAGCGTGCTCACGTTCACGGCGTCGACGTTGACGATGGTTAGTAGTATTATCACCAGCGCTGCACCCACTGCGACTGTGGCTGTGGTCGGGTTCCGCATGGTCGCTGCTGTCCGTCGAGTTGACGGAGGATGGCATGGCATCCGCAATCGCAGGCGCGACAGCACGGAACAAATCTTGGAAGATGCGAGCACCTGGGATGCGGGGGGCCAAGTCCCGCGGAGGCCGAGAGAGACTGGATCAGAAGTCTCTACTCCGACCCACGGGGGACTCATCATTTTGAGCCAGAATGGCTACGG
The DNA here is from genome assembly GCA_963575745.1 of Prorocentrum cordatum. NCBI lineage: Eukaryota > Dinophyceae > Prorocentrales > Prorocentraceae > Prorocentrum > Prorocentrum cordatum. The sequence continues at coordinate 705,205 of CAUYUJ010021726.1, read as the reverse complement.
AGAAGCAGGATGAAGAGGAGGAGGAGGAGGAGGTGGAGGAAAAGGGGGAGAATGAGGATGAGGACGAGGAGGAGGAACTGGAGGTGGAGGAGGAGAGGGCGAAGCGGGGCAGAGGAGGGCGGTGCAGGGAGGAGAAGGGATGAAGAGAAGGAAGGATGCTCTTCCAATGGCTTCGTTTTCCAGTCCCACCGTAGCCGAAACTCCCGGGCAAGGGCGGCGCCTCGTGGAGCAGCGGCGGCTCGACGCCGCCCTCGCCGTGCCGCAGCAGGGGCCCTTCGCCCCGCGACGGGCTGTGCTGGGCCGGGGCGGGTTCGGACAGCAGCCGGCAGATCTCCTCGTGCGAGCAGAACCAACGCCCCCTGATATCGGACGAAAGCAAGGTACCGCAATCGCGACACGTGGGTCGGAAGAAATGGGTAGAAACATGAAGTAGGAAGGCATTGGAAGTAGGTTGGGTTTCCGCCCGCCCCCTGACGAGGAGGAGAGACGTGAAACTGCTCGACCCTTGAGGTGGGAAGGCGCCGGACCTGGGGATCCAAATGCTTCCAACGACCGACGTGCACAGTCAACCCGTATAGTACGGACGCACGATAAAGATGCAAAGGCTCTGGAAGGTCATGTCGACACTTTGCGGGCGGGGCGGGGCCAGCAAAAACGGCCAAAGATAGGCCGAAGGGGAAGGATGCAAGGGTAACCTTGGGAAGTTGCTCATTCTTCTCATGCGGTTTGACTGTGCCCTTCACTCGTTTTCGCTTTGGGGGGCCTCCTTTGGGGCCCTCGTCGCCGCCGCTGGATTCGCCTCGAAATTGTAATCAAAACGCACCCGGGAGAGTTCTTGGGAGTAGCAGTGCGATGTCGGTACCTTTTGGTTCCCCTCTCCTTAAAGCCTCCCAGATGGGGTCCGAGTGTTGCGATGGGTTTTGAAACATCGAGCCACACTGCCGATGCGTCACCGATGTATCGGCGATGCACCATTGGTGTCGGCGATGGACCGGCGCCGCCGTCTTGGACAAAAATTGGCTCCACAGCGAGCTCAATGGCTGATGTGTCGGGGATGCGGCGGAATCCTCCGGCCCAACCATCTCCAACCCCGTCTGGGAAGCCTAGACCTGAACAGTCTTCCGCCAGCGTCGACCGTCTGCTCGTCCACCATCGCCCTGAACCGCTCCAGCTTCAGCCCCGCAGGGACGGTGCCCGCGCACAAGAGCCGGAACTCCCTCGCCCACTCCTCGCTTGAGCCCTCGAAGCCTGCCTTTGGCGGCGCAAGGCTTCTTCTTTTTCTTCTCTGCGCAAAGCATCGAAGAAGAGGGAAGAGATCACCCTGCAGGATGTGGGGGAAGACTGCTCGAATGTCACTCAACGAACACATGGCGGCACTTCGGTCCGCAACCAGCCGTGCGCAGTTTCGACTCCGAGGGAGCAGATCGAGGAGGGGGAGGAGGAAGGGAGGGAGGAAGAAAGGGAGAGGAGAGAGGAGAAAAAGAGACGGGAGTCGCGCCATTCCAACGTGCGGCTAGTTAGGCAATCTCAACTAATCAATGCTATACCAGACAACAGGCTGGCCAAGGAGCGCCTCACTGGTTGACGGACAAGAAGATGAGCCTGTAAAAGAAGTGCTTGTAGAAGCAGCCGTCCCCGAATAGGATGGAGGCCGATGGGCGATTGGAGACGGGTGCACATGTACAGGCACTGCCAATCGTCCGAGTGAGCAGCATTCCGCTCCGGGGCGCGCACCAAATTCTGGAGTGGTAATGGTTGTGGTGGCTGGGGTACGCCGAGAAGTATATGGGGTACACGTCGGAGCTGGCGGGCGTTGGAAGGTGGGTCGGGGGTGGATTCGTCGCCAGGGTCGGAGGCACCCGGGGTCGGCAATGGTTCGAATTCGTTGGGTGGGATGGTTTGTTGTGGGTCGGCTGTGGGTCGGTCGTGATTCGAAGTTATGCGTGGGGCGTTTGCTATGGAAACGCCCAAAAAAAGGTTGCAGAACAACTACAAGTTCCTCTGGTAGCAGTGTTGGTGTCGACGCTGGTGCAGGAAGTACTGTCGACGCGGAGGTCGGTGTCGCTATCGCCGTTGGTGTGAGTGATGGAACCGATGCTGGTGCCGCACTGCCCGTCTGCCGTGCGATAGTAGCATGGCTGGGCCAGCCAAGCTCGAACCTCGAGCCGTGCCCCTCGCGGTGCCTGGCCTGCGGCAGCGCGCCATGCCGCAGTGCTGGATGTCACCATGGTGCTCGACGCTGACAGTTCCGCTGTGGGATGTTGCTTACCGCGGACCTGTAGGCGACCGTCTCGCTTACCTACGCCGTTCTGATCATCTGCGTGCTGCGCATGTAGTCAACATCGCGTTGCCCGTGGCCATCGTGCGGCTCGACGGCCGCGTTGCTCAGCATCGTCGCGCTGGGGCGTCCGTCGCGCAGAGCGTCGCCGTGACATTCTGGGGGAGGCGGTTGCGGGAGCGGAAGCGGTCGTGGTATCCCAATAGTGGCGCTCCGCATCGCTGTGCTGCTGGCACCGCAGCCACAATTCGAACTTCCAGTGGTCGTCGCATTCCAGGAGCGGCTGGTCAACGCGGAGGTCGGTGGAGACCGGATGCCGCCACGCGAGCCGATTGGGCATCGAGTCGACCGACCCAGATACCGCCGCGCACGCCTGGGGGCAAATCTACACTGTTTCCGCGCGCCGTGCCATGCAACCGAATATACGTGATATTTGCTGTATGCGTGATGGGGGTGACGGACGCGAGGATGATGGCGAACTAACCCAGAAGCGGCATGGCGCCGATCATGAGGAAGGTGGTTCCGGCGCAGGAACCCGCAGGAGTCGGCGAGCGGGCCAGTGCGGGAGCCGCCAGGCTGGTCGGGGGCGGGAGTTGGCGAGCTGGTCGGCCCGGGAGTCGGTGATCTGGTCGGCGCGGGAGTCAGCGAGCAAGTCGGCGCGGGAGTCGGCGAGCTGGTCGGCGCGGGAGTCGGTGAGCTGGTCGGCGCGGGAGCCGGAGGAACCGGGACGACGCCGCGCACGCTGATTGGTACGAGACCGATGTTGCATCACAGCAGCAATTCGGCCCCTGACTTTCGCCCTGGGCTCGGTTTAGTGAAGTGATGAATTTCGGGGTCCCTACGTGGGAAAAAAACACCACTTCACTAATCTGAAGCCCCTGGGGCCTCAGTGGGCCCTGGGGCCCAAAATTAGTGAAGTGATGGTTTTCGGGCCTCGGAATTGGGCACCGAATCGACCGACCCAGATGCCGCCACGCACGCCCGAAAGAGCAATCTACGCGGTTTCCGTGCGCCGCGCCACGCCACATATTTAATATACGTGATCTTTCTGACGTACGTGGTGGGGACAACGGACAAGAGGAAGATGGCCAACTGATCCTGAAGCGGCATGGAGCCGATCATGAGGAAGGCGGTTCCGGTCGCGCCCAGGATCTGGAGGCAGGCGTCGGCGAGCCACTCGGCGTGCGAGTCGGTGTGCTGGTCGGTGAGGAATCGGGTCGGCGCGGGAGTCGGCGGGGTGGTCGGCGCGGGAGTCGGCGAGCGGGCCAGTGCGGGAGCCGCCAGGCTGGTCGGCGCGGGAGTCGGTGAGCTGGTCGGCGCGGGAGTCGGCGGGCTGGTCGGCGCGGGAGTCGGCGAGCTGGTCGGTGTTGGAGTCGATGACCAGGTCGGCGCGGGAGGCGGCGAGGTGGTCGGCGCGGGAGTCGGCGAACTGGTCGGCGCAACGGACTCGCGCCCCTCGGGACGGCGTGGCCACTGCCCGCAGCGAGGGATGGGGGTTGGCGAGCTGGTCGGCGCGCGCGGGGGCTCGCGACACCAAGCGTGGCGAAGCGAGACGGCCGTTGAGGCGCGACCGCCGCCGCTGCTGCGGCGGCAGTGCCACCGCACAATGTGTAATCCTTCGTATAAGCAGTACTGTTGCCCCCGTCCTGTGAAAAATCTCGCCAGCCCCACGCTGATCAATCATGGCCGTCGTCCCGACCATGGCCCCGCCAGCCCCGCGATGACAACTCATGCAAAGCGCCGCACCTGTTTCCGCCTGCATCGATTATAGTTTCCGCGTTGGCGCGCGCCCGGCCGTGACCGGACCGAACGCACCGTTGCTCGCGGGCGATCCCGCGGGCGCGGGATAGTTCGAGCATAGCGGCGACGGACGACGCGATGTGATTGGATGGCACTGCAGATGGAGGGAAAGAGACGGGAAGAGGGAGACCGAAGTGAACGAAGAGCGGGGAAACGAACCGAAGGAAGAGGAAACGGGCGGGAGAAAAAGAGGAAACGTAGGAGAAGGGGGTGGCGAGGAAAATGTAAGGAGCTTAGAAAGGTAGGGTAATAAGGATTCGCAGGAGAAGGAGGAAGCGTAGGAGAAGGAGGAAAGAGAAGCCGGATAAGCAAGATACGTAGGAGAAGTAAGATGAAGAGACGCAGAAACGTAGGATCAGTAGGAGAATGAGGAAACGTAGGAGAAGGAGCAGGTAGGAAAAGGAGGAACGGGAAGGGGACCCCTTCTGTCACAGAGGGCCTCCGGCCTTCCACGAAAAAGACCCCATCTGTCACAGAGGGGCACCATTGTCACCTAATTTCGGTGTTTGGGCCAATTAATGCTCAATCGACTCCAGGGTGCGGGGTACCCTGCACAGAACGCGCGTGTCATCACGTTGAAACCGACGAGCTGTGACCCAGCGGTTCCACATCGTGCTGACAACAACCGATTACACCCTCGGGCTTAACAGCGTGCTCAGCTGTCGAAGGTGAGGAAGAGCTTCCCGTCCGTGCCAGTTCTCCGTGCGCTGCCGGGCCCGAAATAAGCAAGAAATGTGGTCGGGCAGATTGAAGCCCCAGCGTCGGTATTCGTGCTGGGCGCGGAATTCGGCTGGCGGCGCGCGCGCCTGCAACTGTCGAGCGGACACGGTGGATTGGAAACGGGTGCGAGTGTGGCCCCAGTCCTTCGCGGTGTAGTGGGTAGAGCGCGTCGGTTCCACGGAGCGGTGCAACTCGGTCCCCAACAGCGTCGTCATGGCCGACAAGTTTGTGTCCAGTTGGAGGTGGCAGGAGTGCTGGAACCATCGGTCCCAGGGCTCGTTCTTGCAAGCGGTCGGAAGTCCCCAGTAGTGATCTGAGGAAGCGGGTGCGTCGGTTGAAAGTACAGCTTGAATTGGTGTTGTTGGGGGCGCGGGGGGAAGGGTCGGCCGGCAAGGGTGAGGGGGCGCGCGTGGTCGCTCGAGAGGTGGAAGTCCAAGGGGGTGCCTGGGTCAGCGGGGTGGTCGCCGCAGGCCGCGTCCCACAGACGTACGCGCAATTGTGTTGCTTGGGCGGCAAACCGAAGGCGTCGGAATGCGCCAGGGAAATAGCAGGAGCGCTGGAGCCACCATGGATCCTCCGGAATGGCGCAAGGCTTCTTAGAAGGAGGCTGCTTCTTAGAAGGGCGCCAGCCTTACATTTACAGACAAGGCCCGCGCCTTTCCCCCTCCCCCTACCCCCCTCTGCGCGCGGCCGAGGCCTGGCGCGCGAACCACTCCATCTCCCGCTGGTCCAGCAGCCCGTTGCCGTCCCTGTCCAGCGCGTCGAACAGCCGGCCGATGAGCCTGCGCCGCGCCTGCTCGCCCGCGTCCGCGCCGCGCGCGGCCGCAGGCGACGCCGCGCGCTCGCCCCTCGGCGCCAGCAGGAAGCTCCTGGAGCTCTCCCCGGGGGAGCCCTGCTCGACTGCGCCCGCCGCCCTCGCGCCCCTCGGCGCCAGCAGGAGGCTCCTGGAGCTCTCCCCAAAGGAGCTCTGCTCGACCACGACCGCTGCCCTGCCGCCCCTCCTCTGAGACGAAGCCAGGACGAGGCTTAAATCAGGTGAGGATGAATCGGGAATCTCTGAGATCCACCGGCTCTGGATGCTGTCTCCGGCGCCTCGGCCTCCTCAGAGCGTTCCGGAACGCTTGGAGAGCGTTCCGAAGCGCTCTGGAACGGTGTCATCCTCGTCCCAGCTCCGTCCGATCCTCGCTGCTGGCGAGCCCGCCGCGGGGCCCCGCGGCGCGCGGGCGGGCGCGATGACGCCGCTCGCCGTCGCGGCGGCTCGCACGGAGAGCCCGCCCGCCGGGGCGCCGGCCCTGGAGGGCCCGCCGCGGAGCCGGCCGCACAGGGCTGCGGCGGGCTGCTGGAGGTGCCGGAGCAGGCCCTGGAGCCCGTGCTGGTTCTGGGCCTCCGCGTCCTGTGGGGGCCCCGCCCAGGCAGGGCCCAGATCTGCGACGACGTGGCTGTTCCCACTAAATGCTGAGTATGGGGTTCTGGTCGTCCGTGTGGCGCCTCCTCCCCCTCCCTCTCCCCCCTCACACTCAGACTCGCTCACGCTCAGACTCACTCACACTCAGACTCACACTCAGACTTTTTCAAACTCAGGCACAATCCTCAGGCTCACTCGTACTCAGATGCACTCAGACTCAGATGACTCAGATGCCCTCACACTCGGACTCACATCTCACAATCAGACCCATACACACTCAGAGTCACTCACACTCAGACTTACTCACACTCAGACTCACTCACACTCAGAGTCACTCACACAAACCACCCATACCCAGGCTTGCCTCACACTCAACTTGTGAGAATGTCTCGAGCGAGGCGCTGGTTTCAGCAAGTCTAGGGGGAGCCGCCAGGTGGCATTTCACGGGCCCAGTTGTGTCCAGATGGTGGGGGGGTCTCGGGCGGTTTGCCTGTTTGGTGGCTTGGACTTCGGTGCTATCTGAACAGATTGCGAAGTTGTCTCGAGCGAGGCGCTGGTTTCAACAATTCTAAAGGGAGCCGCCAGAGGATATTTCACAGGCCTCTGGTCGCGCACAGATCGTGGGGATGTCTGTGGCGGCTTGCCTGTTTGGTGGCTTGGACTTCGGTGATTTCTGAGCAGATTGTGAGGATGTCTCGAGCCAGGCGCTGGTTCCGGCAATGCCACGGGGAGCTGCCAGGAGGCATTCCACGGGCCTGCTCGCGTTCAGAGCGTGGGGATGTCTCAGGCGGTTTGCATGTTTGGTGCCTTGGACTTCGGCGCTTCCAAAATACCTTGTGAGGATGTCCACAACCAGGCGCTGGTTTCAGCATCCCGCGTAGGGGGGGGGCGCCAGAGGATACTTCACGGGCCCACGTGCGCCCAGGCTGTGGGGATGTCTCAGGCGGTCTCTGGGTCTGGTGGCTTGGGCTTCTTTGCTTTCAGAGCCGATCGCGAGAATGTCTCGGGTGCAGCGGTGGTTTCAGTGCCTCAGGCGGCCAAATCGTGGGGATGTATTGAGCGAGGTGCTCGGTTCTGCACCTTCGACTCCTGCCCAGTCAGGGCCCCATGATCACTTCGATGTGGGGAGAAGGAAGGCCGCCAGGACGGAGGATTGGAGGACGGAGGAGGAAGGAGGAGGGAGAAAGAGAAGGGAGGGGACACGACGACGAGGAGCATGAGGAAGGAGAGAAAAAGGGGCCTGCCCATCTGTCGGTCTATGAGTTGTCGTCGTCGCTGTCCTCCATCGTAGGCGCCGCCGCCGCTATCGTCGTCGTCGTCGTCGTCGTACTCGTCGTCGTCGTCGTACTTGTCGTCCGCGAAGACTCACTCTCACGCCCTGACGCTCACGGCAAACACTCACAGCGGGACGTGCCAAGAAATGTGATGCAAATATATCTCCGCGTCGAATCAATTCAATCCTGGTTTTGTTCCGTGACTTTGGCCTCATGGGGGCCCGCTACGGGGTCCCGGGACTTCAAAACTTGATCGGGAACGCGAAACTACCCCCAGGAAAAGGGTCGTGAGCTCCCAGGGCCGCGGGTTTTAAAACATGGGATCGGCGGATGTCAGGGACTGTTTCTCCCGCAGCGAGATTGCCTGAAGGGTCGCTCGCTTCGTCAGTATCGATCCGAACGCCAAGGGAGCGGTACACAGGAATCCCTCCTGTGCGTGAACAAGATCGAGAGGGGGAGGACTGGCCGCCATGCCGCGGCGGATGTCACACAGGAGCAAAGAAAAATAAACATCAACTTTCGGATCTCCGCGCGGCTCTCTTGGATTGGGGCTGGACCCCCCTTCCTGGCACGCGGAGCGCGCCAGGGGCGGCGCCCGAGGCGCAGCCAGGGGGTTCCATCGCAGATGCAAGAACTCCGAGCGGAGCTCCGAAAGTTTATGTCGCCGCGCTGTTCGTTCTGAACGCGCCCAAGTGGACGCCTCCGACATCACGGCCAAAACTGGCGGCAAACCCTGCGCCCCGCGCCCCAAGTAGACGCAGCCGGCGCCACTGCAAACCCCACGGCGAAGCCACCGTGTCCGAGGCGGACGTTTCCCTGGTTGCAGCGGCGCCTTCCTTGGTGGCGCGCACAATGGAGTAAAGGGAGGGGGAAGGCTTCTTAGAAGGAGGCCACTTCTTAGGAGGCGAGACGCCTTCCCCCCTCCTCCTACCCCCGTCTGCGCGTGGCCAACATCCCCAAGACGCAATGCCGCGCGTCGGAACAAACGGCGCGGCGACATGTTTGTACCGTGCCTTCTTCTTGTTAGCATTATCCTTCTTCTTCTTCTTCTTCTTCTTCTTCGATGTCAGGGCGCGGGGCTGGCGCAGGCGGGCTCGGAAGGTGCGGCGCGACCCCTCCGGCCCCATCTGCTACGGCCCCATCTCTGAATGGCCTGAGGCCGCCCCCCTTTCGGGGATATACTGACCCGAGTCAATGCAAACCAGGATCAATCAGGCCTTACAAAATCCTGCGCGCTAGCCCGGGTCAGTGCAACCCTGACTCTGCAGGATCCTGCAAGATCCAGCGCTCTGGCTGACCACCATTTGCATTGACCCCCGTCTCAAGGCCCACGATCCCTCCCCCTCCCACTTTTGCCGGCTGTATGCTGTAAGCGACGCGAATCAAATGATTAAGATACAAATGCAAAAACACGGGTCCCAATCTCTGGCCATCAGGTCTGACGGCTGGCGATTTGCTTCTTGGGTGTTCCGGCCCAGACTTATGCGCGAGACTTACGCCCAGACTTTTGCGCGAGCCGCTTTTCTCTCCCCCTCCTCCTCCTCCTCCTCCTCGTCCTCCTCTTTTTCTTCCTCCTCTTCCTCCTCATCGTCCTCCTTTTCTTCCTCCTCCCTCATCTTCGTGTCGTTTGGGGTGAGTAGTAGGTCGGCGCTGGTTGTGTGTGCTTATTGTACCCGTTGTGGCCCACTGGTTGCCACGTAGAGCTCTTGCCGTTTCCATGGTGCTGCTGGTGCTGTTGGTTCCCTTTACCTTTGCCTTTGGCTTGGGGTGGTGGGGGTTGTCCATACATCTCTGCTGTTGTAGGTCGTGTCGGTTGTTGTGCGCTGTGGCGTTGGTTTAGTAGGTGCTGTGCTGCTTGTAGCTGTTGACGCGTGGTGTGGTCCAGAATCGTCCTTGCCGAGGCTAGGTACTCTCAGTAATGTTATTTCTGTTGCTCTCCTCTCCCTTTCCCTGCGATGCCAGGCGGGATTTGGAGATGTGTTTGAAATCGTGGTGGAGAAGAGCCTGGCCGAGTGGAGCGGCCGTTGGAAGCTACTAGGTCTGGGCGTTAAACGTGGTCGTCGATGCCCTGGTCGTGCTTGGCCAGCTGGCCCAGCAAGTGGTGCAGCGTAACGCGGGAGATAACCAACATGAAATAGGTGAAAGGTAAGAGCTGTAAGAGAGTAGTGGTATGGAAATTAAGCTGAAAGATGGGATGATGGGGAATCGTGGCCGATGGATCGGCGCACTGCCACTGACGCGCCCAAATCGCTTGGCGGATCATGGCTCTCCTCCTGCTCCTCCTCCTCCTCCTCCTCCTCTTCCTCCTCCTTCCCTGCTCCTCCACTTCCTCCTCCTCCTCCTCCTTCTCATCATCATGCTCCGATCTCCCTGCCTGCCTGCCGCCCTCCCTGCCGTCCTCCCCCCCTCCCTCCCCCTCCTCCTCCTCCCCCTCCTCTTCCCCGTCCTCATCTTCTGATTCCCCGACGTCCCTGCTCCCTGGAGAGCTCACGGCGGGCTTTCGCTCGCCCCGAGCCTGGATCAGGGGGACCCTCAAAGGTCGGCCCGGCTCGGGAGCAGCGTGCGCAGAGGTGGGCCGAGAGCTCCCGTCCTGGCTTGTTCCCGACGCTGTGATCGCCTCACCCCGCCAGATGTCGGGGCTCATCATCTCCTCCCTCCGCGCTCCTGCATCATCCTTCCCTCCCTCTCTCCCTCCCTCCCCATCACGCCTCCAGCCGTCGCTGAAGGCCGTCCAGCAGGAGATCCAGGTCGCGCTGGTCGCGCTTTCGACATTGGTCCCAGCCGAGCTGGCGTTGCTCGGCGATGCGCAAGCTCTTGTCGAGCCTCTTGACCGAGTCTTCCACCGCTGAGATGCGGCCGCGGCAATGCCCAACCTCGCCCAGGCACTCGTTGAGCCTCCTTCCGTGCTCGCCAGCGGTCTGCTCGACCAGTCTTCTCAGCTCGTCCAGCCGCTGGTCTGCCGAGTGCGCGCGGCGTGCCGCGCCCTCGCACGCCGCGAGCCGCTGCTGCCAGGAGTCGAACGCCGACCTGTCCGCAAGGACCTTATCGCACGACTCCTGCAAGCGCTCGACGTCAGGAATGAGCCGGGTAACCTTCGGCTCCAACGTGAGTTCAATCATTCCAAAAAAAAGAACAGCGCTGGGGCCAATGATAATACATGCTTGAGTGGCCCAAGACCGCCAGACCCATGTCTCTCGACATCACGCGAATCATAGCAAGCGGCAGGAGCCTGAAACCCGCAGCTCGGCAGCCGCCGCAGCCGCGGGAGAATGATGATAGATCTTTCGCCAGCAGGAGCACTGTTCCCCCCCTTGAGAGGACGGGGGGTGGCCTTTCCTTTCGAATTCCGGGAATAATTTGACGTGCCCTTTGCCGAGGGTGCCCTAAGCCACGTTATGTATCAATTGTGGGGCGCCCCCCCCCCAACCCTCAACATCTCCAGACCTCTTCGGGTTCCCTGCAGGGAGACCGAAGAGAAGGGGCGCCCTGCTCCCGATGCGGCGCATCGCTCAAGGGACACCTCGGCGACGGGACACCCTGCTCCCAATTGCTCGGGCACGCTCTTCTTCTGCGTATGCTTTTGTCCGCGAGGGCTGCTGGAAGGAAGCGATCCCAAAAACAGCTCCGCATGGGGAAACGGCCTGCACGGGTCGGAATCAAGCGGGCGGACCCGTGAAGAAACGCACAGAACAAGTTAATCTGCACATCCGGGCGACGTCTCCAGACACAGGTCCGCGGCCTGGAACCCCCGACCCCTTAGTCTTGCGTCCCAGGTCCATCTCCGCTGGGCCCTGGGCCCGATACTACGCGAGGCCGAAACGAAGGAGACATGCCACGATCGAGCAAAGAGCACATCGTCGGAGATCTGGGCCCCGCCCCCCTGCACCGCCCCCAGACCCCCGACGTCGTGATTGGTTTCACAACGTCGACCCCCGAGAGGTCTGGACCCCTTCCCCGGGGCCTGTTTTCCATCCCGAGTCGGTTTTGGACGATGCCGGGGCGCGGTGAGGCACCCCAGAGGCCGAACATCGCGAGAAACCTCCCGTCGTGATTCCTTCGCAGCGTGAGGGGGTCTGGGCCAAAGCCTGCTCCGCCAGCGGCCCAGACAGGCCCCGGGCGCCCTCGAGGCGCTGCTCCACCGCTGCCACGCGCTGCGCGACGCCCTCCCGCCAGGCCTGCTGCCTGGCGCGCTCGGCAGAACGCTGCTCCTCCGCTCGCCGCTCGGAGGCCTCGAGGCGGCCGAGGAGCTTCCGCTCCAACGCGTCCGAGGCGTCCTGCAGCCGCTGGGACCAATCCCGCAAGGCCTCCTCCCTGGCCAGCTCCTCGGAGAGGAGACAAGGCCTGACATCTGGGCGTTGCAATTTTCTCACACTGGGCGCTTTCGCCCGGCTTCGGGCCCCGGGGCCATCCGAGACCGATCCGGCTCGAAAAATGGAGCAGAATAATAGGGTCTGGGGCTCAAGTCGTGAATTTTCGCGACGTTGCCATGTGTTCGCAACGTGGGATCTCAGGGAACGTCCCGGTACGTACCGACGGTGCCCTCTCCAGCGTCCCGGCCCCTCTGGGCCTCTCTGGGTGCCCTCGTCGCCGCGGCTGGATTCGCCTCGGAGTCCGGGTCTAGTCCGAAAGCACCCCTCGCCATCGCTCGGACGTCCATTCCCCGTGCACGGTTTGGTTTCGTGCTTTTTCTGCCCGGTCTGATCCAAGATTCTCCACCGGGCTTTCTGGCGCTGGCTTCGCTGGGAGAGATACACACGCTTCCGAGCGATGCCAACCCCGGAGAGGTCTGCAGAGCTGGTGGAATCGGTGACGTGCTGCTACCCCAGCTCCTGGTCAGCCAGCCCCTTCTGGCGCATCTCCTTCACGCTCTCCTTGGAGCCAGCACGGCGCAGAATTCGATCGCCCGCGTCTCGTTCCGTCCAGCTCGCTCCGACGGTTCTCGCTTCCCCCGCACACCATCACGCTCAATCTCGCCTCGTCCGCCGCAACTTCATCTGCCTAATTACTCTCGCTGCGTTCGCGTCCCAACTTCATTGACGTCGCTCGATTCGGCCGCGTCTCGCTTCGCCCAGGTCTCGCAAACGGATGGAAGGAGACCACCTTCCCGCCAGGGCCCGTCCAGCAGCCTGTCAAATTCGCCCCACGAGTCTGCCGTATACGGCCCGCCTGGCCCACCCGCAGGTCCCGCCTGTCCCGCCCAGGTGTCAGTGTCCCCAAACATCCGGCTTCGCCACTTCTTTCTACGCGTGGGCCCTGGAGGTCCGGACCACTTCCCTAGGGCCAGCTCTGCATCCCGAATAATTCTTTGACGGTCCCGGGGCCCGGCGAGAGCCCCTGGAGGCCGGAAACGGCCAAAAACCTGCCGCTCCAATTTTTCCGGAGCGTCGGATCTCTGGGTCCGCACGCCCGCCCAAGGCTCGCTCACCCGCCAGGGTGCGCCCGCCAGGTCGCCCCAGGACCCGCTGGCTCCGCCCGCGTGCTCGGGTCTGCCCGCCCGCCATCCTTCAGGCCCACCCACCTCGCGCGCCAATCCGCTCGCCCAGGAGGATCGGAGCTCTGCCCACTCACGTCACGGTCTGCAAACACGAGTTTCTGCGCAAAAGCAGCAGGGAAGGAACAGCCGCCAGACGGGGATGGGACGGGTCGGGAGGATGGGTATGGGGCAGGAGCGCCGCGCAGGGGGCAACTGACGCAGAAGCAGGCGTACAGGAGTGCCGGGTGCCCGGGTGCCACGCCCCTCGCCGTCTCCCGCAGCTTGCCCGCGGCCGCCTCGCGTTCGGCGGCAGCCCTGCGCGACTCCTCCGCCAGCATCTCGTCGACGCGGCGGGACAGGTCGCCCAGGCCGTCGATGCTCGTGGCCGCCGCCCGGTCGAGGGCGCTGGCCAGCGCCGCCTCCCGGGCGTCCAGGCGCGCGTCCAGCCCACGCAAGAAACCGTGCAGCTCCGCGTGAAGGCTGCCAGAGATACCCGCGAGCGCGCCCGCCGTGCCAGGGAGGGCGGCGGGCGCCGCCGCCGCGGGCGGCGGCGGCTGCCAGGCGAGGCTCCCGAAGACCCCCAGGGTGGCCAGGGAGGACTGGAAGGCCGCCTCCGGGGGGGGGGGCAAAAAAGGTACAGATGTATGAGGCGTTCCAAAAAGGGCCTGGCCCTCCAGGATCGAAGGAATTGTATTTTTTTCTTCGGCGGGGGGCGGCGGAAGGGCGGCGGAATTAAAACGAGGCCGCCTCCGCTGGCGGAAGGCGGCGGGAATAGAAGATGTGTCCCCAAGTGATGACAATGCGTTTTGGGTCAGGGTTGCCGAGCTCGCCCATGCACAATTGTTATGACCATAACTATAATTATATGTATATATACGTATATATATACATACAAACAAACAAACAAACAACCAACCAACCAACCAACCAACCAACCAACCAACCAACCAACCAACCATACATACATACATACATACATACATACATACATGCATGCATGCATGCATGCATGCATGCATACATACATACATACATACATACATACATACATACATACATACATACATACATACACACATACATACATACATACATGCATGCATGCATGCATGCATGAATGCAAACATACATACATAAACACATCCATACATATGATGTGCACACATGCAAACATACACGCATACATACATACATGCTGAACACACATACATACATACGTACACACATACACACATGCATGCATACTTACGTACAGCACACATACATATATACATACCTATCTACGTAGATACATACATACAACCATGCGTGTGTACATGCAGCCATACATATACACACCGATGTGCATCTGAAACTGATGTATGTGTACATACATGCATACAAGCAAACAAACAAACATACACATATTCTCATGATGATACATCCTGCATGGAACTTGCCCCCCTACCCCCGGATGTCCACCCCCCTCGGAAAATCCCGGGACCCCTCTCGGACGGCCTCCCCCTGGCCCAGAATACATTTTCGGACAACCCCCACGGTTTGCCGGGCCTCCCTGGCTAGACAGTCGCACTCCTTTTGACGCTGCGGACGGCCCAAGTGGCCTCGCAGCGACCCCCGACGCGGACAAGAAGGCTAGAGGACGGCCTCCAAATGGCCCTAGGACGGCCGAAGCACGACCCAACGCCTCCCAGTAGGCCCTAAGAGACACCCAAGAGATTCGCGAGGAGCAAACATCGATGACTTCCTCCGGGTGTTTAATAGATTTTAGCGTCTTCGCTTTTTCTGGTATCCTTTACGCCACGAAAGCCCCGCGAGCTTCCGAGATCGCCCCAAAACAACCCATGAAGCTTCCGAGACGGCCCCGAAACGACCGAAAACGGCACCAACGCGGCCCAAGAGGCCCAAGAAACTCCAGAGACTGCCCCGGGACAGCCCAAGAGAGCACCATGACGGCCCTAGACCCCAGAACAGCGCCCGAGGACCCGAACGCGGCCTAGGAGGGCCCCAAAACTGCACGCGAGGCCCTCAAACCGCCCCAGGCGCCTCCAACAAATCCCCAAAATGCCCCCGAATGGCCGCCTACACAACCCAACAGGCCCACCTCCTCCTCCTTTCCCGGACGCCTCGCTGCATTGTACTGTCCACGCAAGCTCGAAGGGCAAGGGGACGAGGGACAGAAGCCGAAGATTTGGAGGCCAGCGATTCGATCAACGCGAATCGTAGGGTACGTCAGCAATTCCGCAAAGCCTGCATAAACCTCGACGCCCTCACCGTCGCGACCCAATCCCCACGGTTCCCACCCTCGCCCCTGCAAGATTATCACCGTGACCCCCCTTCCGCCGACTTCTCGACGGCCCCATTTGCGTTCATGATTTGAGCCCCGTACCACAGCGATGACACAACCTCCATCCAGGTACGATGTGACTGCGGCTCCTCTCGGGTCGTGACCTTCACCCCTCTTGCGCTCATCTCACTGGTTACTGTTCCAAACCATCGGCATCGTGGCCCCAGTCCAGGCCCCGCTGGGCCATGACCTTCGCCCCGTTGGCGGCCGTGACGTAAGCGCCCATCGACCGCATAGTCGCCCCCCGAAGTGGGATAATGACATACCCCGCCATCGCGCTCCTCACCTTCGCCCTCGTGGCAGCCCTGCCTGTCCCTCATGCGATGAACATGCCGATGCGCTTCATCCAGCCAATGACCCGCAGACCCCTCGTGGCCATAATCTTGACGCAACGATGTGGCCTTCTGCAGCCGCCCGGCAACGCTTGGTCGCAGGACCAAGATTTGAGGCGAAGCGACGCGAGCTGTCAAGTCTGGAATTTGTGTATGCACATACATACATGTATGTGTATGCACCTAGATATGTGTATAAATGTGTGTAAGCTTCCCTGCTTGTCTGCATGCCTGTCTGTATGTCTGTCTGGCAGCAAGCAGGCATGTACATAAGTACGTATGTTTATGACGGTGTATATATGTGTATTTATGTATATGTATACACATATACGTATATGTATGGATAAATGGTTGGATGGATGTATTGATGTAGGCTTGTAGGTATCAGTGTATGTGCGCATGCATGCATATGTGTGCGCTATGTAGGTGTGCGGGCACACTTGCATTGCAGACATGCATGCTTGCATGTAGGCGCGGTGGTATGTATGTGTGTATGTATGCATGTATGTATGTCTGTATGTATGTATGTATGTATGTATACAGACGGGAATGCATGTATGCATGTATGTGCGCGTGCATGGTTATAGCTGTGTATGTAGTTGTGTAGGTATGCACGTATGTACGTATGTATGATTGTAGGTGTGTATGAAGGTGTGACTGTATGCATGTAAATCTGTATGATGGCATACATGTATGGTTGCATGTATGTATGCATGCATGCATGGAACTATGTTTGTTTGGATCTATGAATGCATACATGCATGCATGCTTGCATGTGTGTATGTATGCATGTTTGTACGACTTGATTATTTACATGTGCGTGTGTGTATGTGTAGGTGTGGGTCTGTATATCTATATATATATAGAAATATGTAACTACCGCTGCTCCCCGAGAGGCCTCCCAAAGTGGATCCGAGTAGATGGGAATCCGCTAACCCCATGTACTCGGACCCCAGTTGGGTGGCCAAGATCCCCAGGCCTCTCCCCGGGGCGCGCTCTGACACGGACTTCGAGGCGACCCCAGCCGCGGCGACGAGGGAAGTGTGTAGCGGTATCGGTGCCATTTCCATCCTCGATGGGGGGACAGAAAGATACCGTTGCCACTGCTCGCTGGACCTCTCCCAGGGTGCGTTCTGACCACGAGTTTGAGGCGACTCCAGCCGCGGCAAGGAGGGAAGTTCATAGCGGAGGAGGCGGAGCAGGAGGAGGAGTGCACGTAGCTTGAGGAGGAAGATGATTTTATCTGTCCCCATCTCAGACCAGTTCTGTTCTCTCTATCTCTCTCTTTCCCTCTCTCTCCCTCTCTCTCTCTCTGTTGGTGCGTGCACCTTTCGCCGCCCGCTGCCACTCCTGCACATAAAGAACTTTGCAAGTGCTCGGGTTTTCTCAACAAGGACCCGTCATCTTCATTCCATCCAGGGCTGATGGAGGCCAGCGGGCAGCTTTCTCAAAGCAGGAGGAGAAGGAGGAGGAGGAGGAGCAGGAGGAGGAGGAGCAGGAGGAGGAGGAGGAGCAGGAGGAGGAGCAGGAGGAGGAGGAGCAGGAGGAGCAGGAGGAGGAGAAGCAGGAGGAGAAGGAGACCTTTTCCTCCTTTCAGCCTCCCGCGCGAGGCCAAGAGCGGCGGGCAAGGCAGCGGAGCGCTCAGGCGGCTGGCCCAGCGCCTCTGGGCGTTGCTTACTGGGGGGGGGACGGTACCCTGACCTTCCAGGAGGGCTAGAAAAGAACACCAGGACCTGAACGTCCAAATTCCTGTTGAGGTTTTGGGGGAGTCCGGATGGCGGGTTCCGGAAACACCGAACCCAAAAAGATGGTCATCTCTTGGGAAATCGGATTTTGCTCCTGCCGGCTTCCGCAGGCTTTCCGCCAGCTCCCGCTGGCAGAGGCGGCCTCGTTTTACTTCCGCCGCCTTCTGCCGACGTTCCGTTGCCTTCCGCCGAGGACGAAATGACAACTCTTCGATCCTCGAAGGCGAGGCCCTTTCTGGAGCGCCCCAGGTAGTCTGGAGGGCTATTTTTCGCACTCTGGAAAGGCAGGGTGAGCGGGGGGGGGCGAAGAAACCTTCAACGTGCGTGCCCATGTCCAGACCTCCAGTGTCTCGAAAAACTCAAGGCGGACGTTTTTCGCTGTTTTCGTTGGGCGTCGCCTACTGGGGGGAGCGATGACTGGGGGGGTGGAGGAAGGTGCATGTTTCGGGCTCTGGAGGCCCCCCTTTGGGCCCCTCAGGGCCCCTCCAGGGGCCCCAAAGGGCCCCTTGTCTGCAGCCCTCGCTGCACCCCCTTGATCGCCCCCCCATGAATAAAGCAACACCCGGTGTCGGCCTCTGGGGGCACTCGCCGGGCCCCGGGGACCGTTCAAGAGCGCCTCAGGAGGAAGAGCGGGCCCCGTGAAGAGGACCCGACCTCTGAGGGCCCTGTATATTGAGAAACTCGATGTGCATCGGATGTCCGGGCATTGGGCCCCTTCCGGGCCCCTCACACACATACAAGCCGCACATCCCGCAGGACGCGTTGGCACGACAACCGTTGAAGGTCGCCGAGAAATTCTCACACTGCAACACAGATTCACGTTGGGGGAAAAACCAGCAGAGGAGAGAAGACAAAGACGACCACACTATATAGTGAACCAAGAGTGAATATTTCTTCGCCCTCCTCGAGTCGCCCCTTCCGTGCCCCTGTTGGGCCCCGTGGGGCCCCCTCAGGGCCCCATGGCGCACAAAGGGTGCACCGGGTCAATGCACCCTTTCTCACCCCCCCGACGACGCGGAAAAAATGCATCGCCATGAAAATCACGACAGGAGCCCCGGATCCCATCTGTCTGCGGCATTTTTCAAGCCGCATCGATCAGCGCGGGTCCCGAACCCCCAAATGGGGCGAAGACGCCTGGCTCGACAAAGTCAGAACGCCAGGATCTCAGGGCCCCCATTGCATCGCCCCCCATCCTTTGAGCTGGACTAGTTGGTCTGGCGCAGATGGGTCCGCGGGGAGAGGTGCAATCGCACTTGCAATAGTTGGTGCCTGGATGCAGCGGCTTGCGCGCTGGATGCAATAGTTTTGTGTGGATTCACGTGTGCTTCTTTTTTAAATGCTATCGCTGTCGCCCGTGCAATCAATAATTAGCGCCCCCCCGCAACAGTTGCGGATTATTGCGCGCAAGAGCACGCAACTGATACACGGTTCCGCCTGTCGCCGCCGACCCGTCTGCGCCAGATCCCCCCCTACTCCAGCTCAGAAGTGCGCAGCGCCCGACGCCTCCAGGTTCGCCATTGTCCGCTCCAGGTGCCAGGCAAACCGCCCAGCCTCGGCGCTCCTGAGGGGCAGCCACAAAGGGGGGACTGGCACAGGGGGGGGGGGGGATACCTCGACCTGGAATCGGCGATGCATCGCCAGTAGATCGCCGATGGGCCCCAGGTAGCAAGTCTCCTAGACAGGCAGGCCCCCGTGGTAGATGAATGGGCGATTGGGGGTCGATGCGCCCCCCGCCCCCCCCTGGGGCTTGCTCCCCCCCCTAACTTTGCCTGCAAGTCTTCGGATCATCACTCTGCTCCACGCCGGCCGGTCGGGACGATCCGAACACCCCACGAACGCCCTCGACGAGGCGCAGCTGCTGCAACGCACCCCGAGGCTGGAAAACCGCCGAGAACCGACGAAGGCGCGCGAAAACCTCGATCCTCGATCCACGGCGCTCCTGGGGCGACCGCGGGGGGCCGGCGCAGGGCCTGCGGCCAGGGCCTCGGCGCGGGCGGCCATCCCGCGGGAGCGGCCGCCCGGAGCCCCTCGGCGGCTGGAGGCTGCGTCGGGCGCGGCCTCCGAGGAGGGGGGCGCGGGCTGCCTCGGCGACGGGACTTGTTCTTTGTGTGTGTTCTTTTTTAAGTTTGTTTGCCTTTTTGTTTGTCTTCTTTTCGGGACTCCCCCTCCCCACGGTTGTACGTTTCAAGCGTGACCCTGGCCCGGACGTTTTGGCAGACTCGGTGCCTCCTGGCTTGTGTGCGGAGGCGTGCTTCAAACAGCTGTTGTGGAGTGTTGCCTCGGCGGTGGGACTCTGGGACTTCGGGACACGGGGGCGGGCACAGGCGCTGGACTTCGGCGGCGAGCCCAGGGGGGAATGTAGAGGGGGCGGGCCTTTTCAGAAGACTCGGCAAAGGAGAAGGAACAACGGCATAAACAGAAACTTTCGGAAGTCCGCGCAGATTTCTTGGATCCGCGCTGGGCCCCCCTCGCTGGCACGCGGAGCGCGCCAAGGGCGGAGCAGGAGGCGCCGCCAAGGAGGGCCAAGTGCCGATCCGAGAAATCTGCGCGGAGCCCCGGAAGTTTGAGTAGCACCCCGCAGCTGCGGATAAGAGTGAGGGGCGGGCGCGGGGTGGGTCGCGGGCGGGTCGCGGGGCGGGTCGCGGGCGGGTCGCGGGCGGGTCGCGGGCTGGGTCGCGAGCGGGACGACGACAACAACAGCGCAACGCAACGCAACGCAGCAACAATCCGCACCGCGGAACCCCACTTCAGCCATGCACCGAAGGACAATGAATGACCCTTCGGCCTCCTCGCTCTAATGCTTGTGCAGCTTTCTCCTTTTCGAAGGAAGGCCTCGCGCCTGCCGAGAGGTTCTCTGAAACTTCTCCACAGACGGATGCGAATTCTCAGAAGGCCCGAGGGTTCGTGGGCGGCCATCCTTCGGGGGGGCCGCCAGGAGCGCCCAGGGGGGGGCTGGTGGCTGTGGTGGGCGCGGCCCCCGAGGAGTGGGGCGCCAGCTGCCTCGGCGGCGACTTGGGCAAGAGCAGTGTCAAGGACACGCCGCCAGTGGGAGCCTATCAGCACGGTGCAGGGAGGATGTCAACACGCGGGAGTTCTAATACATGGGATCTTCATCGAGCACGGTCGTAGTAGACTGGGGGGAATGGCATCTTTCGCGCGCGCGAGCCCGAAAACATGCGATGTTTCGAACGCAGACCCAAACAATGGTAAATATACGGTCGCAGAGTAGGAGAACCAGGCCCAGGCGGGCGCGCGCGGGAATACATCGGAGCAGTACTGCATGCTCGTAGACTCGACAAAACCATCTACCTCGCGCGCGCGCACGCCATGCATTGAGAACCTCCCGGTGCAGTTGAAGGAACGTCGGGCCTCCGTTCAGAGACGATGGAGTAACACGCGGAAGGGCTACCAACGGCAGCGTGCCATCGATGCTCTTGATCCCTCCCTCGGCGACAGGGCGGGAGGGGCGGAGCGGGCTGCCTGGGCGGCGGGACTGTGGGACCTCGGGGCACGGGGGCGGGGCACAGGAACTGCCACCCGCCCAGAAGAGAAAGTCATAGACGTAGGCATGGGATCACGTGGCATTCTCTGGACCGCTGTGATGTCGCGCTGAGGCCATGAGGTCCGCGGCCCCCCTGCCCCGCTTCCAGTGTTGGCGGGGGAGGCTGCAGAGCGCAACTCATGGGGCAAGCTGTGGTTGGGGGCTGGGAGCGGGGCGGCCAGGCCTGAATCGTCCCATCAAGTTCTTCGTCCGGGAACATTGTAGAATGCCGGTGCGCGCATACTTGCAGGACTGCGACCGTCTGGGGAACGATCCCAGCGTTGCCGATGCACTGTGCATGTGCCCGCCCGCCGCAACTGGGTGTTAACCAGCCTCAAACTTATCCCTATCCGTCAGATCGCCAAGCCCAAGGCGATGATCATCTTAAGGATGTGTCCTGAGAAACCGAGGGGGTCCTCAAGATCGGCACCGAGGTAAAGCGATGCCAGACATAGGGATAGGGTTATGTTTCGAGCTGGTAAGATGTTGTTAGTGCATCCTCGGGAGGGGGGGGGTCGCGAGGCGGGGACGCGGATGCCAGGTCGAGGAAAGGTGTCCAGACCTCCGATACCATGGTTATTTCACGACGTCGGGAGCTCTCGACTCTCGACCAGACCGGGGGGGGGGGCGCGAGACGGGGAAGTACATGCCAGATGCGCGACGGGAAGAACTATTGTGCTGCATCTTCGGAGAACCTTGTCTGTCCCGTCGCGCCGCGATTCGCGTCGAATCTGCGCCGAGCACGCCGAATCGGCGTCGAGTCCACGTGGAACCCGCGTCGCATCCGCGCCGACCACGCGACGGACAGACGAGGTCCCCCGACAATGCAACGTAAGAGAAAGGTCTTTTGCAAGAAACCCTGGCGACGTTACGCCGCGGCTTACGCGAGCCGCCAGCGTGGGGAAGAGGGCGCCTACGCGTGACCCTACGCGGGAAGCTCACGCGCCAATGTCCACGCAGGTGGACCCGTTTTCTCGCGTCGCCCAGGTCGAGGGCCTTCGAGGGTGCCCAGACCTGCGACGCCCTGGCTCGTCCACGACGCCGGGAGTTCTGGACCCGTCGGCTTTTCGCGGGGAGCGGTCGTTGGTGGCGCTGGAGTGCGAAGACGTCCCCCGAGATGCTGGCATGGCAGTGTACAGCGCGCGGTGCTGTTCCCTGACACCCTGAGTATGGGATGCTTGTGCTCTGCGGGATGCCTCAACCTGCCACCCTCGGCCTCCCGCCCTTCCCTGCTCTTCACTCACAACCATATTCACGCACACTTAGACACACTCACACTCAGACTCACTCACTCCCCTCACGCTCAGACTTGGAGCCGCTCACCCAAACTCAGACTCAGTCCACGATTTGTCCCAACTTGGGCAAGCTAGTATGCCCGCATCATGCGGCGATGCAAGCGGTAACGGAGATGGTGGGCAGGAGGAGGTGGAGGAGGGGGAGAGATGAGGAGAGGAGAAGGAGGAGCGGGAGCTGGGTAAGGAGGGGGAGCGGGAGTCTGGCGGACTGTGCCCCGCTCGGTCTGCATCCTGTGGCCTCACGTCTTGTGGCCGCCCTCGGGCGGCTGGGGGCCAGCCTCGTCAAAACCTCACCGCTGCCCGTGGGTGCCCTGGGCCACACTTCGCGGCGCCAGCCGCTGGAGGCTGGCCTGGCCCGCCTGGACTCAGGACGGCATGGCTCCGCCAGCACTCGCGACATGCTAATCGTTCCCTCGAGCGGGGCGAGGGCCGCCACTCGAGCAGAACAACGCCGGGATCTGCCTGTGGGCACGGACCCCTGCGCACATGGAGGAGCAACGCACGAATTGGCGTGCACCGCACCCTGCCTTTAGCATGGAAAGAAACAGTTCCTGAGGAAACGGGTCTTGGACTCTGGGGTCCTCCCCCAAGACCACGTATCCTGAGGGAAACAGGTCTTCATTCTGGGTCGTGTTCTGGGTTGTGCCGGTTCCTATCAGGGCCCCACGAGGCCGAAAACGGCGAGAAACCTCACGACGTTTCCCTCATGGCACCCTTCCTTCATGGCGGCATGCTGGCGGGCGCCCCTTGGCTCTCCTGGCAGCAGCGGCGCGAGACGCGGGAGCCAGTCCGTCCACCTCGGCCCTTGGGCCGCACAGCGTGGATCGTGGCCGGCGAAGCCGCATCTAGAGAGAGACATCCTTCAGTTGCTCAGGCCGAGGCCGACGGCGCTTGACACACCTGGCCCGCCCGAGGGCCGAGCCAGCCAGCGACCTGCCTGTCGAGCTAGTCCGCAGCTGTGCGGTCGGCCTTGCCGGGCCATGGTTGCCCTCGGCCCGCTCCGCGCAGCGCAGGCGACGCGGCCTTGCCCTCCTCTGGGGGGCCCGAAATCGTGAGGTGGCAGACCGCGTGGTGATCACATGGCCTCACCGCACGATCCGTCAACGCACCTTCTTGGGACCTCAGAGGCCCCACTCGCCCGAGACGTCCTCGGAGGACGACCCGAGTCCCAAACCCGTGCCGCCCCCGACTCCTGCAGCAGGCGTGACCGCGCCGCCGGCTGCTCAGGCCGGCCCAGGCAGCGCGACGACAGGGTACCCGATGCGGAGGAGCCCGTCCTCCAGCGCGCTCTCCGGGATCTGCACCTGGACGTTCCCGCCCTCCGGCATGTTGACCGCGACGACGTCGCCCACCTCCCAGGATTCGGCCTTGCGCCACTCGCCGGCGCCCCCGGCCTGCACCCAGCGCGGCCTGCCCTCCTGAGGCAGGCTCACCTCCATCATCCCCCGCACCTTGGCGTGAGGGAAGGGGGTCCTGCGGAAGAGACGGGCCCTCTTCGGGGTCCCAGAACGCTGTCTGTGGTGACACACTGTGTGGTGACATCGAAATCCGAAGCCACCCCTCACTGCGCAGTCCGTCACCGCATGGTCCTGGGACCTCGGAGGCCCCGGTCGCTCGTCACGGTCACGTCCTCGGAGAACGGCCGAATCCCAAAACCGTGCGGTGACCCTGCATGCCCCCATGACTCACCACGCGGTGTGGCCACCGCGCGCTGTTCGGGGCACCCGAACCTACAGTCAAAACTGCTAGTAAGGATGCAGAATAAGGATGCAAGCCTCTTGGGCGCCCGTGTTGAAATTCAATATTGTTAGAGCGCGGCGGGCCATCCAAAAAGAACAAGGATGGACCAAAGAGGCGCGGATGCAAGGGTACCCTTGGGAATGTTACCCATCCTTACCACCGGTTTCGACAGTGCAGTCAACCCGCGCCATAAGGACGTATGACAAGGATGCAGGGGCCTTGGAAGGCCATGCCGACACTTTACAAGCGGGGCGCGGCCAGCGAAAGCGGCCAAGGATGAGCCCAAAGGGAAGGATGAGAGGGCAACCTTGGAAAGTCGCTCATCCTTACCGTGCTGCTTGACTGCAGTCCCCAGGGGCTCTCCCCTGCAGATATTGCTCCGTTCCTGGGGGTTCGCTCTTCCCCGACGGCCCCGGAAGGGGGGGGCTGGGGGAGGAGCCCGCGAGCCCGAGACTGGCGGGACGCCTCCAACAAGCTTGCCTCGCCCTGCGGGACCCCATCCGCTCCATGCCTTCAGAGCCCTCCAGATCTGCAGATCGATCTGCACTGGGCGGCCCACATATCTTAGCAAGTGCTTGGGCTAGAAAGGAAGTGATTGGGTCGGTTGTTAAGTGGTTAGCCTGGAGGTTGGTAGCCCGATTGCCAACGTGGCTACCTAACCACTTCTAACCTAGACGTCGGAAGTGGCCCAAGAAGCTTAGAGCAGTTAGCTTTGCTCTTAGCTAAGTCCTGGCTAAATGGTTAGCTAAGTTCGCTAAGTAGGTTAGCGGAGGAGGCGAGGGAGGTGGAAGAGGAGGAGGGAAGACATGCTGGAAGATTGCTCGGGATGCTAAACCGCTCCATTTGCTAATGCATTTGGTGCGTCGGCGGACGCGGCGTCAGCCTTCGGAATATACTCTGGGGCCGTGGCGGGATCAGCCGAAAAAAGGCTTCTAGATATCTTTTCAATGCCCACCAATGTTCCACTTCAGCAGAGGCACTCCCCTACCGCGTGCGAAGCAGGAAGCGGCATGGCCCGAACTCCTCCCCATCCCCTTTATTCCTCAAATTCCTTTCCTCGTATCCCTGAGCTCATGCGATGATCCCACTAGCTTGAGCTTTGGCGGGGCCAACGCTGAAGCGACAGCGCCGGGCCCCGCAACCTGGAAGATAGAAGATGCACGAATACGTGCACTCAGCTTAAACAAAAGGGGGCCGTCCGTCGTCTTTGACTATGCACTTGACCGCGAGGGGACTGGAATCTACTGTTGGCCAGCGCGAGATTGCTGAAACATTGATGCCAACAACGACAGCATGAAACGTCACTCGCCCAAAACTCGCGCCGCCATCCTCCGCAGCGAAACTGACAACGTCATGTATCCGCACCTCTCTACAAGAAGCATAGCCCCCCTCGGCGTGAGAAACTCGCTGGAGACTGAACACCAACCGAATTCCTGAAGCGTTCGAGCGAGCGCGGGCTTGGGCTGCGTCGGCCCGATAAGGAAGTCTTTGCCTGCAGGGCCCCGAAGATCGAACCACTGCTGAACCGTGGTCTCCTCCATGAGACCTCCGTCGGACCATTTTAAAGTAGACCTATCGGCGGCAAACCGCTTCGAAAGCCTGTGCTTCCCCTCGAGGGGGAATGCCGGCAACGAGCATTTGTGCTGGGCTCACTGGCGAGGCAAATGCAAAGCCATGTGCGCCTTCGGCTTCCAGAAGGTCGAGCTGACACGCTTCCTGGTGAAGCTTGAAATGCTCGGCGATCGCGATGCCGAGCTATATTGCAGAGACGGCGCCCGAATAATTGACCACCACCCGCTCCATCACTCGGCAGAGGGCCACTGCACTATTGATATCTGCCAGGAGCGTCGTCAAAGCGACGGGGTGCTTCAAAGCCGCGCCCCTCAAGAATTTAGCGATCGAAGGAGCCGGCGACAGAAACTCAGAGGCGCCCCCCGATGGTCCGCCCCCGTCCCGGCACAGGCGGCGACCACTCGCAGGAGCAGACGGCCACCTCCATCGACTGAAGTATTCATCGGGCTTGTCTGGGCCAAGCTCGACGCTTCTATCCCCGAGCCTGGTAAAGAGCTCCCGCATCGCATGTGCCATCGCGCCGTCGAAGCAGTAAACGCGAAGCCAGTAATAGCGCCAGATCGAGACAAGGTTGACTGCCAAGTGCTCGTCTTGAAGGTAGCTTTCCGCGCAATAAATATAGCTCATGCGTGTCTGGAGCTTCTCCAGGGCTGGCTTGTCGGCTGTTGCCGCGACCGCGGCCAGGCGCCTCTGGACGAGCGCTCGTTGGTGCGCGACCGAAACTTACAAGCGTCGACGCACGCAGAACTGCAAAGGTAGTCATTCGCGTTGCGATCCAGCCAGGGGCACTTATGGGAAACGACGTTGATGCACAATCCGCAGATCTTGCGACCGCCGCTGCCCGTGACGCCGCGCGCAATCTTACGCCCGTCACCAGGCGAGGGAACTTCTAATCTGCCAGTCGGGGCTCGACGCCGTCTCGAAGGTCTGGCCTGCGTGGTCTGCCGAGAAAGAATTTCAATATTACAATGAAGACCTGGGACATGTTCCCTGGCAGCCGATTGACGGCGCCACTGAGCGCCGCCATGACCGCGGACCAAGCGAGCTCCGATCCCAGGCACGGCCAGCCCACCCCCAGGGAAAGCAAGCTTGGGTTTTTGCATTGGTTATGGCCCTTGAAAGCATCGCCTGGCGTGATCTCGCCCCTGTGCAGAGTGATGCCCATGCGGTTGCCAGAGTCATCCAGCCGCTTCTGCAGAAACTCATTGAACGCGTGCGATGTTGTGCATGATGTCTCAATGAAACCCATGGATGTTGCGCGGTCAAGTTTGCCGCGTCGCCTTTCTTGGTTGCCTGCTCAAACATCGGCAACAATGGGCCGTGGTTCGTATTATGATACGCAGCGCCCTGCCTATGTCGGCGTTGGCTCGATGTCGAGACGGCGCCTGGGAGCTCTGGCATCTCCTTGAGCTGAAGCAGCAAATTTCGTAGCGCACTGGCAGTGACATGATTCTTACGGCCCAGATCATCGAGCTTGCAACGTTTGTTCCTCGGGTTCGCGTCGTTCATCACGACGCTCAAGTAAACAGATTAAGCCAAAAAGGACGCGGGAGGCGGGGGGGGGGGGAGGGGGGAGGAGGAGATAAAGTTTACAGGGTGGTCGACTGTCGACGTTTAGTTTTGGGGCCAGGGAGTTGGTTAGTTCGGGGCTGTCAGTCTGGAGCGTTTCACTCTAGGGCCTCGGGGGTGCTTTGGCGGTGCCTTTGGGTCGGCCCTGGGGAGGCCTTGGTGGCGCTAACCAGGAACGTCCAACTCTCGAGTTTTAGCCCTTGGTGCATTTAAGTTCTTCACGCTTCGCGACTCCCCACTAGCTGCGCACATGCAGAGCGCTCGCTGCCGGGCGATGTTCGATCCTGCTCTTCTTCCGTGTCGCGTTTCATATGTATCGCCCTCATCCTCTTCATCCGTTTCCTTATTCATGTTCCTCCTCCCGGCGTTGTCTTGGAAGCATCTCGGGGCGTCTTGGACAGCCGTGCGATGTCGATGCGTGGCTGCTGGTGTCGACGGTGCTCGCGGTGGTGGTGGCGTTGTTTATGCTGATGATGCAAGTGGTCGCAGCAACGGTGACGATTTTGCCATCGTTCTTGCGCGTGGCTCTTGGAGGCCACTGTAGTTAGGTTGCTGCGTGCCGCCTGACCGAGAATGCAGTCGACGCCCTGTTGTAGGGCGCAATGAAACCGCCATGCACATCTAAACCACGTGATGCAAACCCACTGCGGTTGCATATCCATAGTGACTAGCATCGGTCGCACGCCGACGCGCCAACGCTAGAAGTAAGCGAAGTCTGGTTGGGCCCTGCATCTATCTGCAGGTCGCCTCAAAGACAAGCTCGGCTGCAGCATGCGCGGCCTGGCCGACCTCCTTCGCATCGCTCTCAGAATGCTCGAGGTCGAGGGCCTTCCTCCTCGCGCCGCGGCAAGCTCGGCCGGCGCGCGCATCCGCGGAGCGGCCTTTGCAGCCGGCTGGCTTCAGGAGCGACGTGAAATTGATGTCGTTGAAAGTGCCCTTCAACTTCGGAGTGCCCGGTGGAAGGGATGAGGCGGTGGGAGCGGGCAAGGGGGGGCGAAAGGGGGCATGGTGGGGGGGGAGAGGCACCAGAGGAACCAGAGGAGAAGGGCGAGGGATATCACGAGGAGGAGGAGGAACACCACGCAGCCGCAGGGGGGCCCGGCTGGGGGCAGATGAGGAGGAGGAGCAGGAGGGGGAGGAGGAGGGGGAGGAGGAGGAAGAGGGAGGGGGTCGGGGAGGAGGAAGACGAGGATGAGAGGGATGGGGAGGACGAGGAGGAGCAGCAGGAGGAGGAGGAGGAGGCAGAAGAAGAGGCAGAAGAAGGCGGGCCGCGGCGGCGCCGCTGGCTGCGGCCCTTTCCGCCCCCAGCGCCTCGAGGTCGTCCTGGGGCTTGGCCATCGGGGCGATGGCGGCAGGAGGTGGCGGCGGCGGTGGGCCCCCATCCGCGGCCGTAGCTGGGGGGGGGGTCGCACGGGGCAAGCTGCGTCGGCGCCCTCGGGGCCTGCGGCCTGGCAGCGCGAGGGGCGAGCTGGATGCCCGCGGGGTCCTGCGCCTGCGCTGGCCCGCGATCGGCGAGCTGGAGCAGCGGGCGCCGGTGCTGGCCAGCCGCAAACGGGAACACGGTCGGGCACTGGTTGGCGATCATGCGCCTGCGAACGCTTGCTGGGCAGCCGCCGCCGTCAACGCCAGAGGGCGCGACTCGCTGCACGAACGGCCAGCGGGGGCGACCTGCTTGGACGAGTTGCGAATGCAGACGGCGTTGACCGTCTTGCCGAAGTCATTGGGGGCCTCGCTTGGAGGCGGCACTGGCAAGCTATCAGCCTGGTAGCCGCGCGCGCGGACCGCTGGCGACAACATCTCGGGGCCGGCAGGGTGCGTGACCACGTGGCCGTGGGGGTAGCTCCTGGTGGCGTCGATCTCCTTGATGCCGCCCTTGATGGAAGCGCCGATGCACCTGGCGTTGTCGTCGGTGAGCACGGGGGCAGCGACTCCCTGCCTCAGCGCGTCCTCCGAGGGGCAGGTGAGCACGATGTGCCACATTCGGTCGGCCATCGCGGATGCCTTCGCCTGGATGCCCAAGTCGGGGTTCTTAAGCGAGTCTCAGTCGCCCTGCGAGAAAAAGAATGCGAGGCGCGAGCACTTCTGCCGCGCCCCCCCCCCCCCGCGCGAGGGGCCGGCGCTGCCGCCGCGGCGTTGGCGAGAGCGCTGGCCAGCATCTGCTTCTGGTTGTCAGTCCAGGGGCCGGCTGCAACCTGCCCGGAGACTGACGCAGCGGCGCCCGCGACAATGCCGCCCGACGCGCCAATCGTAGCGGCCATGGCATTCGCCTGCGATTGCAGGAGGACCCCCTCTGCAAGGCCCGCCCCGCGCTGCGCGCTCACGAGCGCAAGCCCCCCGCGAATCGCGGCGATCAGCCCGGTCGCCGCGAACGCCTTCTGCGCGGAAAGGCCTGCAGTGAGCAAAGCCGAGCCTGCGGCCGCCATCGAACAGGGGGGCGCCGACTGAAGGCGTTCCTGAGAACTAACAGCGCCGCCAAATTCTTGAGCCAAGCGTGCTGCGGACCACGAGTGCGCGTCTGAAGACAACCGCCACTTCGATAGAGAACTCTGCGGCAAAAGCCGTCGGAACGCGCCGCGGCAAGGGATTGCACTTGCAATTCTGACCTGGGGCCGCTGGTTACGAGGGCGATCCCGACGGGTCACGGTAGAGCGCAGCCGAAAGAGCTGCCCAATTTCGAGAGAAGGAAGGACATGCAAACATTGTGAGGAGGAGGACGGAAGACGGGATTGACGAGGAGCAGGAGGGACGGAGGAGGGAGGGAAGACGAGTAGGATGATCGAGGAGGTAGGGGAGGGGGAGGGGTGCTGACGACGAGGATGGAGGATTTGTTCACTTGCCTAGATACTTCTGAAACGCACCCCAGAGCAAGCTCACGCGGCCCCAATCCAGGCGAGTCAACCTCCAGAAGTTCCACAATCTGAAACCGAAACCCGATTCCCAGGACAGAAAAAAAAAACTCGCGTGTTCGGACGGCTGAAATGCGCCAGCTCTCCACAAACAGTTAGCGAATCTGGCCCCGACTCTCCGCAGGCAGTTGGCGCATCTGCGCCAACTCTCCACAGACAGTTGGAACCCCCCACAGCTCACTTGGGAGGCCCCAGCTCTCCACAGCCAGTTGGCGCATTTGGGCTCAGCGACGCCTTGTCATGGGCAAGCGCTGCGTGGGCTCTAGAAACGATGCGGTTCCACGGGGTCTCTGCTCGAATCCTGGCTGCATTGGAAGCGATCTGCACGCGCTGAGCTGCTGACCAGATTACCCGCGAGCTAGCGCATTCGTCTATATAACGCTAGAAAATATCACTAGCCTGAGTCAGAGTGGCGCTGGGCCCGACACTCAGCCAAAGCCGCACGCACCTTGCCAACGTTACTCTGCAAGTCACCCTCCTGAGATACCCTCATGGTCTTCGTCGACCACTCGCGTTTCTCCCCGTCAAAAAACATGACCCTCATTGAGAAGCGGCGGCCAATCCACTCGCAGTGCTCCTTCGTCAGCTCAGGAACGTGCGGAGCCTGAGTATTGTCAGGTCAGGTTTCTAGTTTAGGGTATCTAGGTTCTGCTCAATGAGCTCCAACGAAAGCCCCGACCGCTTCGTCGGTGTCGCCATGGCGCTGACGGTCTCCGCTCGCCATATATAAGCATTACCCCCACGTCGCTGGCGACTGTGGTACCATCGGTGAGCTCCTTCCTGCTGCGCCTGACACCCTGCTTCTGATCTTCAGCGAGGGGGGCCCCTTGCAGCTCGGCCTTGCGCATGAGCTGATCGCTCGCACGGTTGCGAAGCCGAGTCAGCTCCTCAAGCATTGAGAAGCCGTGCGGCACTAAGAACTTCGCAAACTGCCTGTCCTCTTTACAGGTCTGGACGCACTGGCGACCCCCCGCGCCATCGACCCCCCCCGCCCAGCAATTGTGGCTGGACGGGCACAGCTCCGATTCAGCATTACCCACAACAGCGCAGCCGAGAGCAGTAGACGACATCCCACTGAGCTGAGCAACGTTACCGCGTGCACTGAAAATGGGGCGCCCAAGTATCGAGCCCAAATGGCTACGCGATGGCGCGCATGGTGGTGCAAAAGGGGCTCGTTTGCGTAGGAGGGTTCGTTGGGGCGACTCTTGGGGCTTGGGATGTAAGAGGCGGGTTTCTCAGTAGTTGCTTTTGGGGTGGGGGTGGGGCGGGGTGGGTGTGGGGGCGTGGGCGGCGGCGGCGGTGGCGGCGTGTTTTTTTTTTTTTTTTGGGGGGGGGGCTGGGGGGGCACCTGTTGATGGTCATGATGTCTATGATGGTTGCGATGCTGTGCAGTTAGCAGGGGTAGGGCGTTTCCTTGAGCAGCTCGCGCTATGCAATGCATGCGATGCTGTGCTGACCGCGGGCCGCTTGTTTCCTTTAGCGGTGTCCCGAATGCTTGTGGCAGTGCGTTGACGTCGTCGCACGCGGCGGATGGCGATGATGATGGCGTTGAGGAGGCTAGCGATGAGGACAAGGATGCCTGACCGTGCTCTTTAGCCCGACTGCTCAAGGACGCGGGCGGAGAGAAGCGCGAGGTCACCTGGCTTGAACTGCCTCAGGGCCGGCAATCCCAGGTGCGCACCCTCTGGAGCGTGTTCTCAGACAGCGAGCGAATCTTAGACCTGACCTAAGTGGGCGTCGCGCGGACGATACCTTCATCGCCCCTCAGTGGGAGAGGGGCGGCGACGAGCTTGATCTGTTTCAGCGCCAAGCCGTGCACCTTAAGCTGGCCTTTAGCGTGGCGGACCCGCCTGATTCCTTCTCATACTTGCGCTTCCAGAAGCACACCGCCGAGCCTGAGAGCAGAGAGTTCGGTTGGCAGAACGAACCGACAATGTTGACTGGTAGCGCGCAGACAGGCGACGTGCCGAGGCAGCAACTCTGACCAAGGGTAGGTGGCCACAGGCGGGGCATTTTTTTCGTTGTTTCAATCGCGCGTTCCTGGTTTCTGCGGCGCCGAATGTACGCAAACTGCCCACATGTTCACTGCGTTCGAGAAGCAAAAGGGGGGCTGCCTACGCAGCCAGCAACTGACGCGTCTCCAAATGGCCATCGAGGCCATCTGACTCATGGTAGGGGCGTGGCTGGTGATGGCAAGGCCGACGCTGCTACTAATGCTACTGGTCGTGATCATGCTACTGGCGAAGCTGGGGCTGCTGCTGCTGCTGCTACAGTGTGTGCGCCTATTTCTAACACTGAGAATGCGATTTTGGTGTCTGTTGAAGCTGTGGCTGCTCTTGGTGTTATTGGTGTTGCCGCTGCTCCTACACGCGCGTGCGCTGCTACTTGCGATGGTAATGCTTCTGGTGTTGCGCATGGTGCTGCGTGTGCTGTTGTCGTTGCAGTGCTACTGTGGCATTGCATATCATGATGCCCCTTGTATTGCTACAAGCACTGCTGTTGCTGCTACTGATGTTCGCACCACCGCCGCCGCCACTCTGCGAATGTTCACGACGCTGAAAAAAAAGCACGGTGGGACATTGGAAAGGATGGATGTTTGGTGGAGGAGGGGGGGCGGTGAGATGAGGGGGGGTTGCAGAAAGGGCGCGATGTCTTATCCTCGCGCCAGCGGGGCGTCGAACAGGACAAGTTGGTTCTGACCTCGTGGGTCAGGCCCCGGCTTACTGGATCTCTGGAGAGGTCTAGGCATCGTGCTTGGCGGCCTTCGCAGGGCCTCCAGTGGGCCGCCCGCGGCGCGTGGCCCCGGACGCTGCTTTCGGCTCTGCCGATGCCTTCGCCAGGAGCTCTGAGCCCTTACTGAAGCCCTTGGAAATGACGAGAACGGGCACAGACACAAGGCAACTGTCGGTGGAGTCGCCGAAAAAAGTAAAAAACGTTCCCACCGAACCGACAACTGAAGAGGCGTGCATATTAGCCGTCTCCGAATCTGGAGCTGGCTTAATGCACCAATGCGGCACGGCGAAACCTGCGGGCTCTTGGGACTCACCGCGGGCCTCCTGCAGGTCAACTTTGGGGCCCCAGACGAACTTGAACGACGAGTCGGCCTGAGTGGGGAAGTCGACGGCGACGTCCGAAGCTGGGGGCTCCGAGACCAGGGTGGCGCTCGGGGTCAGTGGCGCCAGCGCGAGCTCGCCTTGTCCGTGGACCTGGCGCGACTCCACTGCGTGAAAGCCCTTGCCGGCAACGACCGCCGCGTCGACCGAGGCAGCATGATCCTTGAAGGCCCTCGAGATGGCGACCCTGATGAGGGACTTCCCGAGCTCGGACTCCATGTCCTTGCGGCTCCGGGCCACGCAGGAGCTGACAAAGTAGCGGGGGGCCTCGTTCTTCGGAACGACCCGCGGAGACGCAACAAAAAAGGAAGACGATTAAGGAGGAATAGAAGGAGGAGGAGGAAGAGGAGAAGGGCGCGGGAGGAGAGAAGAACTAGGAGAGCAGGAAGCGCGAGGAGGGCGAAGGAGGAGGGGGAGGGGGGGGGGGGGCGAAGGATTTCTCGGGCATCCTCGGGTGCATGCGGGCCGTTTTATCAGTTTTGCTCCTGCTGCTGCTGCGTCTGCCCCTCCTCCTCCTCCTCCTCCTCCTCCTCCTCCTCCTCCTGCTCCTTGGCTGCTCCTCGCATTGTTCCTTCTTCCCCCCCCTTCTTCCCCCCCCTCCTCCTGCCCCCCCTCCTCCTCCCCTCCTGCTTTTCCACGCCCTCCACCGCCTCCTGCTCGTCCTCCTTCTCATCCTCCTCGCGTCCTCGTCATCCTCCCCCTCCCCCGCCTCGTCGCCCACCTCCTCCTCCACCTCGCCCCCCCCATCTGTCGGAATTTTGGCTCACCGTGGCCATGTGCTCATCGATGAGCTCGCCGAAGGGGGCGCAGATCGACGGCGACGGGTTGGACTTCACAAGCGGGCGCTCCTTGGTGGCGCCCAGCGCGACGATGCCTCGATCGCAATCGAACTTGGACGCCGTCCACCTGGCGCAGTCGCCCAGCTCGTTATCAAACTTCGGCTCGACCTCGACCCCGATCTTGGAACCCTTCTTGTTCAACGTGGTTTCCGAGGGAGTGGCGCCAGCATCCGCGCAGTCGACGAAGCAGTCCGCAGCGTCGTCGGCCTCCGTGGCGGCGTCGTCGCCTGCGGCCCATGGCGGATCAACCTTTTTGGATTCTGGGATCGCCTCGTAGCACTCTGAGATGAAGACATCCTGGATCTGCTGCTCGCTGGTGAACGCGCGGCGGCCCCTGGCCCCTTTCGGGAAGATGAACATCACCGCCCTGACGCCCATGTCGCCGATGAGCTTCTCAATCGCGAAGCCCGCATTGCTTGCTATGCGAGGTTTCAAATCAGAGAGCAGCCACTGACGTGCACACCTGTGGGCAGCGACGTAGCGCAGGACTGCCATCTTGACCATCGCCTTGTTGATACTCGGCAGGCCGGTCGAGGTCAGGAGCTTCGCTTGCCCATCTCTGCAATGGGAGTCAGGAGGAGCCAGGGCCGCCTTCACGCATGCGGCCATCCACTCAGGCCCCTGGGCGAACCTGACCGACGAGAGGCTCGAGGACGTCTGCGGCCCAAGGTCCTTCCGACTGTCGCCCAGCATCTTCGCGTAGGCGCAAATCTGGCTCAAGCGCACAGGAGTGGCACCGCCCGAGTAAAGCTTAACGAACTCCGCCATGGGGGCGACGTGGCCCACCAGCCGCGGCTTCGTCCTCTCGGTCTCTGTCACGATCTGTGAATACCTCGGGTCGTTGAAACGTTCGATGTTGCGACCCGCTCTGTCGTGGATCTGTAATAGCGTTTGGATTTTGCTATGAAGACGTTCTGCGCCTTGCCCCAGGTTCGACGACTCCTGGACGAAGGTGGCAAGGCCCCCCACTTTCTTATCCACCTGGCTCTTGATCACGAGCCAGCGAAGCCCGTTCTTGATCGGGTGCTCCAGGCTCGGGCACTGGGCGAAGACTTTGTGCTTCGAAATGGCACCGTCATCGTTCGTGATATCACTCGAGAAGCCCTGGACATAATGGTCAATACATCGAAGCACCATGAGAGTTTGCGACGACGACACCGCCAAGATCTTCATCGTCGGCGACACTGGAGTAGCGCACCGTTGCTAGCAGCGACCAAGTCCTCGTTGAACTTGGTGTGGGCTTGCGTCTGCTCTCCAGGTCCGAGCTCGAAAGCGCGGCAAGTTCCGGGGGCAGAATACGAGAAGCTGACCTGCGCGATGTGGGTGATGAGCTCGTGGACCTCGTCGACCTGGACGCCGTCGCCATAGCGGTTCTCCGAATGGATGGCAACGTCGTCGTTCCAGTACTGCAGGTGGTACGCAAGATTTCGGTCGACGGTCTGTTGAATCACCTCGTCGCAAGTGGCCTTCTGCTGCTTCACGTCCTCCTCGCCGCCGTTGTAGCGATCGACGATCGCTCGTTGCGTGGGCGCGTACTCCTCCAGCGCCTTCTGCAACTGAGGAGTCAGACTCATGGTGACGCGAAAGCTGTCACTCTAAGAAAGGCTTGGGCGATCTGCCTGGAAGCCTCAAAGACTTGAGCCAACATGGCTACGGGTGGGGTAGATGAGGTTTTGGGCTCTTCTGGTTTGCTCCTGGCGTGCCTGCATTTCAGAAACGAATGGGTGGATGTCGCTTCGAAGGGCAGCCGAATTGTGGTTTGATCAGAAAAATCCGAACACTCTCTTGGGCCCTGTTGGGGTTCGAGGACCTACTTAGCCAGGTTAGCTCACCCACTTAGCTAATCAGGCTAAGGCACTTAGCCTAAGTGGTTATCGACACACTTACATACCGAGGCAAACAACTTCCGAACCTCCAGGATAAGTGGTTTAACCCACTTCTGGGACCTACGCGCAACCTCAATCGTAACTCATCTAGCCACTTGGACAAGATAGCGATCCGCCCTACGTGGCCCTGCCACTTAGCAAGTACATGGGCAACATACATCTTGAGTTATGCAACGTACAAGTGCGTTGTAGCACACATACATGAAATATGTATATACTCGAAGTGCTTTGTATCTGACCTGGGCCGCCCAACACTGCTCAAAAACTCGACTGGAATTCTGATGTCGGATGTCGAGGTCCTGCAGGTGCCAATGTTTCTCCCTCCAGGAAGGTCGAGGCCCTGAGATCCGAGGTCGCGGAATAATTGGACATCGTGAGACATCACGACCAGAGCCCTAGACCCCATCCTCCTGAGCTATTTTCGGAGCCGGGTCGATCTGTGAGGGTCCCGGGGCCCGAAACCGGGCGAAAACGACCACGAAAAACTTGAGACGCCGGGACCTCTGGGAAAAGGACGTGGGCGCAATGGCGGGCACCTCCAGCCTCTGCCCGGCGGCCGCCCCGCCGGGCACGGGCACGTGCAGGAGGCCGAACTCGGTCTGCACCGTCAGCGTATCGCCCTCCTCCGGCGACACGTTCTTTTGCAATCGCGAGGGAGCCCCGTGGCACGGCGGGGAGGACGCGGAGGCGGAAGCGGGGGAGAGTGGGACGAGTGGGGGGGGCGGCACGCGCGCGAGCGCGCGGCCCTCCTCCGGCGACACGCCTGCGGGCAGCTGCACCACCAGGGGCGCGGCGTCGACCTCCTCTGAAGGGGCCCAGGGACACACAACAAATAGATGCGGCTCCCCAGATGCCCCGTATGTTGAATCTTTTCTGGATGTTCGTCTCCCCCTCCAGTTCCCATATGTTCCATGCTGTCCTGGGAACCGGCGATTCTTAGTGTCCGTGTTTTTTTCTCTCCTGAATCCTCCTCCTCCTGCGGCGGCGGGCGAGCGGCCGCGTCCGCCGCGGCCTCGGAGGCCGAGCTGCCCTCGGGCCCGGCGGGCTCCGAGGAGCCCTGGTGGCCCTCGGCCACCTGCGCGGAGGGCACCCGCACCACCGCGCAGAGATCCAACGCATTGGAAAAATCGATACGGACGGAGGTGGTTCCATGAGATCCTGGCATTGCAATTTGTTTCGCGCCAGGCGTTTTCGCCCAGTTTCGGGCCCTGCGACCCTCGCGGATCGATCGGGATCGAAAAACTGAGCAGAAAGATGGGGTCCAAGGCGCTGGTTGCAATTTGCAGGATGTTGCATATTTTCGCAACGTCGGTTCTCAAAGTTTCCCAGCTTTCGTCCTCTGGAGGCCTCCGGCAAGACCCGGGACCGTTAAAGAACAACTCAGGATGAGACGCCGGTCCCCGAGAGTGTCGAAACTTACGGGGGCCGCGCATGGACAAACATCCAAACATGTGATCTCTGGGCGCCGCCGTGTCCTGCCAGGGCCCAGCGTGGCCCCGGACGGGCCTTGTCGTGGTGGGCAGACGCCTTCTGCGGACCACCTCCCCAGAGTCTGGCACCGTCAGGTTGAGGACTCTCAGCTTCCCGGCCTCGTCCAGCCTCAGGTTCATGCCCCTTAGCGCCTCCTCGTCTGTGCTCTCCAGCGTCATGACGTCTTCTCCCTTGTTCTGCATGAAGTCCACTACGTTACGAAAGTTTAGCTCGTTCGTGAGGTCCAGGAGGCCGCCGCTGTCGGCCAGCAGGTGCCTGGCTCGGCAGCCGCGGCATGTGGCGACGACGACCCCCTGGTTCCAGGCGATCCGCCCCACCTCCACGGCGTTGCGGGTCTCGCACTTGCAGCACGTGTACGCGAGCCCAAACTTCTCGTTGAGTGGCAGCTGAATCTGCGCCGTCCGGGCAGGCTCCCCGCCCGTGGCCCCGCCGAACCCGCCGTCGCCGCCGCTCGCCTCCCTGGGCGGCGGCAGCGCGGCGGCGATGCCCTCGCCAAGGTCGCCCACGCTGCCGCTCCGCCGGCAGACACGGGCGCGGCACGGAGGGCACCCGCGATCGGTCAGCCAGCAGCGTCCCTCCCGCCCGCCTCCGAC
Organism: Prorocentrum cordatum; assembly: GCA_963575745.1. Taxonomy (NCBI): domain Eukaryota; class Dinophyceae; order Prorocentrales; family Prorocentraceae; genus Prorocentrum; species Prorocentrum cordatum. Next base: position 667,289 of record CAUYUJ010021726.1, on the reverse strand, counting down.
GAAGCCGTCCTGGCGCGGTGCCTCGCGAGGCTCTGAGCGCGGCCCCGCGGACAGCAGCGCGCAGGCCGCCGCGGCCAAGGCTCGCGGCCAAGCCCGCCGCGCCCAGGAAGTCCGCCCCCGTGGCCGCCATGACGGGCGGGCCCACGCGGGAGGCCGGAAGCCACGGCCGGCCAGCGCGTTCATCGCGAGAGTCCCTGGGCCAAGCTGGCTACGGGATCGGGCTGTGGATGGCCTCTGTCTCGTAGGTCGGCGCCTCACAAAAAGCGGGCGGTGGAAGCCTTCAGCACCTGCGGCATGCGCACTGTGCTTAGCGCGCATGCTCGCACCAGCAGCGCATGCCACTTGGAATCAGCATGACGGCATTCGCATAAATGAACTAGATCGCATACCATCGCAAACCTGTGATGGCATATCAGCTAGCGCGGACCCCCAACAGACGGCTACGTGCGAGTTATATATATATATATGTGTGTGTGTGTGTGTGTGTGCGCACTCTGCGTGCTGCGCTCTGTGTGTGACCTATGTGTGTGTGTGTGCGCTCGATACAACGTGATCCGTTCTGTGTGGGCAACTTATCCATCTATATTCACACGTCCATTTAAACATGCGCGTACGCAAACAATGTGCATTGACATACCTACACACATACATACATACACATAAACACATACATACAGACATACATACATACATACATGCATGCATGCACACATACATTCACACGTACATACACACACATACACGCATGCACATATACATATATAGTCTGATCAGTGATCCGAGATATGAGGTGCAAACTACTTGCTTCCAACTACGTTGCGCAAGCGATGTGGCCTGAGCCATGTGGCAAGCCATATGGTGAAATGAACTGCTGTGCGCAATGAGTTGTCCACCCCACTGCTCGCGCAATCATCCCCCCCACCCACCCGCAACTTGGTTTGCAGAACCCATGCGGCGGCGATCGCGATGAGTGCTTGGAGTTGGCTGGTGCATCTCTGCGGCCGCGCTGGCCCGCGCATGCTCGCGCGCGCAGAAGCCAACTAGTTTGGCGCGGCCGACGCGGCCACGGTGGCGCTGACCGTTGGCCCCTTCACAGCAGGCACTTCAGTGCGAGCCGGCGACTTGGGCGGGCGCGGAATCATGGCAACGTCGACAACAGTAGACACCATAATGATGGTAGCGCTGCTGGTGGCAATCATGGCAACGACGACGGCAATGCCAGTGACGGCGCCGATGCTGATCACGCCGACGACGATGACGACGCCCTCGCGTCGGTGATGAAGGTTTCGGTTTTGGAAGGAATTCGGCATGCGCGCGCGGCCGCCGCGCGAGAGTGGCCCGCATGGTATTACTTGACACGGATCGTGCCCTGCCCCGCCCCAGCACGCGCGCAAAGGCTTTCGAATGATTTCGACGTGCGGCGCGAAAAAACCGTCTGGCAGAGTTTAATCAATATGTTGAAACATCTCCGATTCTCTTAAGGATTCGCAGGAGCGAGCGCAGGCATTTTTGAAAACTGATGGTGCGACACTTTTTTGACTACATTAAAAATGTCTCCGGAACGCTCGAATTGAGAATCCTTACGACCTTAACGATTTTTTGAAGGGCTTCGGCATGCGCGCGGGACGACGTACGCGCTTGCACTTCGTCCGATGTGTTGCAGGGGATTCTTGCGACAGCAAGCGCGCAAGGGCTTCGAGTGACTTCGACATGCGCGCACGAGAGGTCTGTTTGGCAGCAAAGCATGACAATGTCGGAACAACTGTGGCTTACTGAAAAATCTGCAAGAGCGTGAGCGCATGATTTTTTGTTGTTGCAAATTCGTGTTTAGATGTTTTCGGGACACTCGATTTTGAAATATTTGCAAAACCTGTGATGTTTGTTTGAAAGATTTGGGCATGCGCGCGCGACGACGCGCGCGTGCACTTGGTTATTGGTGTTGCCAGGGATTCTTGAAACGGATGATTTGTGATAGACGAGAGTGCGCGCATAGTATTTCTTACAGAGGAGAAGGAGGGGACCGTTACCGGTTGGGCTGGGAAGATACGAATTCATATTTACGATGGACGATGGGCCAGAACCATATGTAAATGGCAATACGGAACAGTGGCCCGATAAGTCCAGGGGGTAGATCCTAATACTGTTTTAGAACAGGAAAATCGATGCGTCGCGAGCCATGTGGCGCTAGCTGCTTGCTATGCTGTGCAATCGATGTGGTGCCATCTACGTGGTGCAAGCTCTGCAGGCGCCCACGAGGCGCCCACTGGCGGCTGGCCGCCAACGGGACGCCCGCCGGGCGCCCACGGGTGGCCACGAGCGGGCACTGGGCGACTCCGGCAGACCCACTCAACGCGCGGGGCGCCCACGGGCGGCCACTCACTGGGCACCAGGTGGAACGCTGGCAGGCCCATCGCAACAGGTTCACTGTCCCGCCGCGCGCGGGAGCCAGTCAGTCTATGCAGATCGGATCTGCGGGCTCCAGCGGCTGCCCTGACACCCTGGCCGCGAACCTCCAGAGATCGGCCTGCGAGGCGGACGGAACCGAACTGCGCCGCTGCCCCGCGCCGCTCACGCGGCGGGCCTCGCGCGCCTGCGGAGGCGCGACCGCTGCCGCTGCTGCTGCCGCCCTTGGGCCAGCGTCGCGTGCTCGCTCGAGCAGCCATTCCACGGCCACCTGCAGGTCTGCGCCACCAACAGCCCTAAGAGCCTCTGCCGCGTCCACGGCTGCGAAGCCCATCGCGGCCAGGGCCTTGGCAGCGTCTGGTGCCACCTCGCCGCAGGCCTCCGTCGCAGCCCTGCGCCCAGCGGAAGCGGGCGGCATGTCTTCGTCGGAGCCGTCCGAGACGCAGACCGAGTCGAGGGGCGCTGCTGACACCGCCCCGCCTGCAGCAGCGGCCACATCGCCTTCGGCACCCTCGGCGGGCTCTTTCTTGAGCCAGCGCAAGATGGTGCCGCCGCCCTGCGAGGCATCCGCCAGCCGCCCCACCGACACGCCCACGCCGCGCAGCTCGGCCACTGGCGCACCGCACGCAGCTAACAGCCGCCGCCCAGCCTGCGCCAACGCTGCCGCATCGTGGGAGCCCGCGCCCGGCAGACGCTCGCTCCTCGACCACAGGTCGCACAGTCCGTGCCCTCCTGCCTTCGTGGGCTCGGGAGCGCCCGGCTGCCGCACGCGCAGGGTGAGGCGCACGGTCCCAGCGAGCAGCTGCGGCTCCTCCTCCTGCAACCGTCGCGCCAGCTGCCGGCAGATGTCCTCCACCATCGCCTCGGCCTCGTGGCGCTCGGACAGCCGCACGCCCCAGTTCACCTCGCTGGACATGGAGTTGGGCCTCTCGGACAAGCTGCGCCTGACGTCGAACTGCATCTCTTTCGGATCCTCCCCGCGCACCATCGCTGCGATGTGGAGACCCAGGGTCGCGCCGAAGGCGCTCTGCAGGTCCTGCGGGGGCAGCCGCCGCGCCTCGCCGCAGGTGCGCGCGCCCATGGCCTCCAGCCGCGTGGCTGTGGAGCCGCCGACGCCCGAGAGGCTCCTCGTGGGGCACGCGTCGAGCTCTGCCAGGGCGCGCTCCAGTGGCGTGTGGTAGACACCGTCGCCCGGCGGCTTGGCCCGCCGCGTGGCCCAGCGCGCCAAGACGGTGCTAGGGCCGATGCCGATGCTGGCGGGGCACCCGGTGGTGCGCAAAATCTCCGCTCTGAGGGCCGCGGCCAGGCCGACCGGCGGGTAGCGCGGCCCTTCGGCACCAGTGAGTTGGAGGAACATCTCGTCGCACGAGAGCGGCTCGATTCGCTCAGTGACGCTCAGGAGGATCCTGTAGACCTCTCGCGACGTCTGCGCAAACTGATCGAAAAGCTCCGGCGTCGTCGGGATGACGTCGAGCTCTGGGCACCTGGCCCTCGCCTCTTTGAGGAACATGTTGGCACAGATCCCGTGCCCTCGGGCGGCGTAGTTGGCACTGCAGACCTCGGACGTGTCCCCACGCCCAGACGTCACCGCGGCTGGGGCGGCGGACGGGCCGCCGAGGGCGACGGAGACGAAAAAGCAGTCCATGTCGATGTGGAGGAAGTTGGTGCAAGCCAATCGGCCGTCTGTGCAAGCTTCGCCCTGCGCAGCCAACTCTCGCAGCTCCGTGGAAAAATCTGCGGACACACCTCTGGAGCGCGCCCCCGCCTCGACCTCCAGCAGCTCCTTCATGAACTTTCTGAACCGGGCGCGCCACGAGCCGATGAAGCTGAGGCGCGACTGGCTGAAGAACTCTGCTGCCTGTGGACGCTTGCCTCCGGCTGCACGCAAGAGTGAGCCTAGGCAAGAGTGACCTTCAGTGTACGGCTTCAGGGGGGCCACGGGGAGGCCAACTCCAGGCGCGCCAGCCAGTGCTGATGGGGGACCCCATGAGGCCCTGCACCAAGGGTCACTCTGGCGAAGGTTCGCTTTTACGCGTCGCGGATGCCTGGCCCCCTGCCGCTGGCGATCGCCGCCCCGGGGGAGCCGCAGGAACCCTCGGGTGCCGCCACGCTGGCAGAAGCCCTCCGGTCGCGTGCGACGGGGCTGCCAGCGCCGGCTGCCTGCGGCAGGCCGTTTGCAGCGGCCGCCACGCCGGAAGCTGCCTGCGCGGGCAAGACTTACCACATCCAGCCCCACTGCGTCTTGGACTCTCCAGGAAGAGGCACCAACAGAAAGGCCGAGGCGCTGCGGATGTGGAGACCTGAAAGTCTAGCCTCCAGGGGCAACACGCTTATCCACATCCACTGCGCCTCTGGTTTCCGGGGAAGGGAACCCGAAACTCCAGGACGCAGTGGATATGGACACAACTCTTGCCCGCAGCCTCGTCGCGGGGTGCGAACTGCAGGAGGCGCTGGGAAAGCGGCACGGCCTCGTCGAACTGCACCTGCAGGCTGAGGATGTGCAGCGCGAACGGCTCGCTGGGCACCATCTTCCGGAACAGGCCGAAGGCCCGCTCCGCCACCTGCCGGGCCTTGAGGCCGTCGGCCTCCGACAGCAAGGCCGAAGGCGCGGCCTCGCTGCAGGCGGCGCTCGGGCCAGCGCCCATCGTCGTCGTGCCCGTGGAGCCCGCTGCGCTTCCGCTCGCGATGCGCAGACCGCCGTCGAGGTGCATCTGCCTCCGCTCGCGCCGCGCGGTGTCGTCCGAGCTGTCGCTGCGAGGCGCGTGGCGCAGGCTCACCGCGAGCGTCGGGATGCTTCGGCAGCCGTGGTGCCGCTCGTCCGCTCGGACCTTGACCAGGAGCTTCCGCGCCAGAGCCTCGAGGTGCTTCGCAACCTCCGCGTCGGATCGCAGCGGCGACGCCCAGAACGAGTCCTCCGCGGAGCAGCTCTTCGGGGGTCCAGTCGGCTTCACCTCGCTCGCGTCCACGCCGAGGCACAGGGCACGCATCCCCGCAACCGCCTTCTCGTCAAACCTGCCCAGCAACAGGCCCCGCCTGCTGCCAGCCCCGGCGGGGTCGGAAGCGACGATGAAGTCCTCGATCGTCACGATGCCCATGTCGTGGCACTTCTGCGTTGAGGAGAACCCGATGCCCGGGATCTTCTGGACCGGCAGGTGGTCGGGAAGCAGGCTCGCCAGCCGCTCCGCCGTGGGCAGGAGCACCGTCTGCTGGTCTGGCTTCCTCCAGGACGCAACCAGCTTGGCAAGCAGCTTGGACACGCTCACGCCCGCGGATGAGGTGAGGCCCACGTCTTGTCGGATAGAGGCGCGGAGCTCGGCGCACAGCTCCGATGCGACGCTGAGCCTCACGCGGCAGCGGTCCTCGTCGCCCATGGCCCGCCAGTCCGTCATCGCGAGATGCGACACGCCGGGGTCTTCGGGATCGCCCTCGTCGGTCCCCTTCGCCGGGTACAGCTGCCCTGTCTGCACCAGCCTCGGCACGCTACCTGGGTCGCGCTGGAGGGATGCCAGCCGCTCGGCGACTAACTCGGTGAGATCGACGAACACCTCGTCGAGCCCGAGCTTCTCCACCTTCTTAGACCATCTGGACGCAACATCGAACACGCGCTTGGACACCTCCTCGTAAAAGGAAAGATCCTCGCCGTTGCAAATGACGATGCCGGGGCACTTCTCCCTCACAACTCGCAGGGAGTCCCCCTTCTGGATACCGAAGGCCCGGGCGGCGTAGTTCGAGGTGATCACGAGCATCTTTTGCTGCACGCCGACGGGCTTGCCGCGGAGCTCTGGGCGGCGGAGCTCCTCGCACTGGGCGTAGAAGCAATCCATGTCGATTGCCGCCACGCAGCGCTCCTGGGGGAACAGACACTAACAACGCTAGGAGGGCCCAGAATCAAATCGAGAAGTCGGATTCGGCGATCGAAATGGATCGGATCGGCGGAAATCGACAGCCGAGTCGGGAAACATCGAATCGGCGGAAATCGGCAGGCTAAGTAACTGAGTTTCAAATGAGAGATCTGAATCCAAATCGGAACCCGAAGCCAAATCGAATCGGAATCGGAAGCCATCGAAATCAAACCGAATCGAGCCCCGAAGCATCGCTGGCTGCTTCCAGGGACCCCTTCCGGGGAGCACTATACCACCCAGAGCCCGAGGCGCATCCACCCCCCTGGAGACCGCCCCCCGCCCCCCACAGCTAGGGCGAGAACGAGGGAGGGGGCACGAGCATCGCTGAATCCAGATTTCGTAATAAAAGAGGGGGTCACAACACTCCCAGACGAGCAGTTTTAGAACCCCCCCAGACCAGCCGCGAAAGTGCCAAGAGCCCCCTGGAGCCCTCCAAGACAGCTCCAATATGATTGGAGACACCTCCCAGAATGAGACCCCCCTAGAATCAGACCACCCCCCTTGTATTGCGAAATCTGGAGTGGCCGATCCCTGTCACCACTGGCATGGCCTGAGCCCTAGTGGTCGACTTACAATGTGCAACAGAAAAATCATCCAATCAACAAATTCCCCAGGCAGCCACCCCGGACAACCCGGACAATCCATGCTGATTAATGACGACAAGACGGCCTACCCTGGACAAGAGGTTCCAGCGGTGATCCGATTAACCCTACTGGACCCGCCCCCTTGGACAAGCCTCCTGGGGATTTTCCTTTCATAGGATATAATACCCCTTTAAGTGGGTGTGTGTATATATATATATATATATATATTATTATATGCTGTTTCCTTCTGGTCTCGCGGGGCATATCCCCACCTGGGCGGGTCTGAGCCACTATGGCCCAATGGCAATGGGGATCGGTTCGAAGATGCTGAGGGCAGCAGCATCGGCATGATTTCCCCCCTGCCATGAGGGTCAACGATAGGGGGACTGGCTCAGGGGGAGGGAACATCGACCTGGAATCGGCGATACATCGCCACTAAATCGGCGATAGGCCCCCGATAGCGAAACCGCACGTTCCTGGCGGGGTGGGCTATCAGGCCCCTATCGGCGATGAGTGGGCGATTCGGGGTCGACGCATCCCCCCTGAGAAATGATCGATCTTCCACTCCCTGGCTTTCGGACCATAACTCGGGCCTCTGGCGGCCATTCCGGCCGATCGGGGCACCCCTGGAACGCCCATAGCGAGGCGGAACTGCCGGAGGGCATCCCGAGGCCAGAAGGCCGACGAGAACCAAACGCTCGAAAACCCCGAACCTCGAAAGAACTGAACGTTCTCCCTGATGCTGGGGCTCCAAGGGCAGCAGCGCTGCGGCCGAGGCCGACGAGCGGGCCTGGGGAAACCAACAGGTACCGATACCACTGCTGCCCGGGCCTCTCTTGGGGCACGTCCTGAAAAGGATTTCGAAGCGGATCCAGCAGTGGCGACGAGGGCCTCCCAGAAGGCCCCCCCAGAGGGCTAGTGTTAAGTCAACCGGCGAAGGGCAGCGGTATCGGTACCTTCTCCTCCTCTGAGGTCCGGGGCACGAGCGGCGCCGGGCTCCGCGGCCGCGGCGGCCCGCGGGGCCTCGGGGAGCATCTGCGAGGTCAGCACGCTGCGCCGCCGGCCGGCGCTCGCCTCCGCCCCCGGCGGGGGCCCCTCGCCCGCGGGGGGCAGCCGCAACCCGAGGGGTCCTCACGACCCAGACCTCCGACGCCTCGAGAAACTCAAGGCGGACGCCTGCACGCCACGAAGATAGATACACACACACACACACACACACACACACACACGCTCCGACGAATTCTGTGTGTGTAGAAAATAAACTACTGGCTCTCAGCGGTGATTTGCATACCGCTCCAACCCCCTCCCCCTCCGCGGCCCTGGGACAGTGCCTGGGGTGTCTGTGTGCATGTTTTGTGGCGGAATGTTTGCCCCTTTTTCGGCCTCCGGGGGTCCTCGCTGGGCTCAGGGACCATAAAAAAAACAACTCGGGACGAAGAAGCGGCCCTGGGGAAGAGGTCCAGACCTCCAGGGGCACCGCATTGGGAAACCCAAGACATCGGACGTCTGAGGAGCGGCGAACATCTCCGTGTCCGCGCCCTGGCGCACGGACACGCTCCGCGCGGGGCACCCGCGAGAGAACAAACAGCACCGCCCCCGCATGGTCGTGGATCAGGGGCCCGGCCCGCGCCCGGCCCGCGAGGCCGCGGCTACGAACATGCTGTTACCAGCTGCGAGCTTCTCCCTGTCCCTATGCTTGACAAGCCCGAGGCCATGACAGTCTTGGGGATGAGCCCTCAGAGACGAGGGCAGACACTTCAGATCGGTATCGAGATGCGGTGCCGCCAATCATAGGGATAAGGATGTCTTTGAGGCTACGAATGCTGGTGGCCAGCCCGAGGGGAAAGTAAGAAGGTGCGGGCCATCTCAGAAGGCTCGGAAGCCCCCCAGCCTTCTGAGACGTCTTCTGAGCCTTCGAAGGCGCAGAAAACTTCTCAGAAGGCCCGAGGGCTTCTGAGAAGCCCCGCCGCCGTCCGAGATGCCCCGCCGCCCTCGGAGAGGGCCTTCTAGGATGGCGCGACGGAATGCGCTCGACCATTCGTCCCTGGAGCCCGCGCGGAAGACCAGGAAAACTTGGAAATCTCGAGAACCGTCCATATCAATACCTCATGCTCCTTCTCCTTCGCACTTCCCCCCCCGCTCGCCGCCGATTTGTCGCCCGCGGGGTCCGCAGGCGGCGCCCTCTGCCGAGGCGCCGTGGGGCGCCCGCGCGACGCCCGGGGCCGCCTGGCGCCCCGCTGCAGCGCCTGCGCAGGCCGCCTCCTCCGGCGCGCTGCGCACCCTGCCCGGGCCGCCGGGAGCTCGGGCGCCGGCGGGCGGCGCGGCGAGCATGCCTTCGGACGGTGCAGCGCACGCTGGCGCGCGCCGAAGGCACTTTAAAAGTGCCTTCGTGAGGGGCAACGACAAGGGGGGGATAGGCATAGGGGGGGAGGGCCCATATCGGCGATCAATGGACGATTGGGGGTCGACGCATCCCCCCCTATGCCTATTCCCCCTTATCGTTGCCCCTGACTTCGGGGCGCCGCAGGGGCCCGACAAAATTATCGGCGTTTGCGTGCCAGGACATTTTCCTTTGCGGAGCTGGGCGCCCTGGCGCGGACGGCCGAACGACCCCTGCAGCGGGACGCTCTGGCAACACGGCTGCCGCCGCAAAAACGGTCGGTTTAACGCTGACACCGCGCAAAGGTGCCCCCGCAAACGCCCGACACGGGTACGGCAAAAAAAAGTACGACGCCAAACAGCACACGCTGTCCCAAACCGACAGCGGCCGCTGCTGGGCCGGCGGCCTGCTGCCTCAAATGGACAACGCCCGCGGCGGCACGGGCGACGAGTCCTGTTCAGATGGGCCACGCCCGCGGCGGCATGGACAACGAGTCCTGTCAAACTTCGTGCACAGTCTTCCCGTCACCAACTCGGTCCCACTGAATGCCTGCGCAGGGCTCCGCCGCCGCCCGCAGGCGTCCGGCCGAGCTGCAGCGCGTCCGCCGCCCGCCATCACAGGCCGCTGTTCCCCCTCGGCCCTCCGCCGCCCCCCCCTCGCCCCCCCCGCCTTCGACGCGCGCAGCGCACCTTGAGCCAACGGGGCGCCGATGCCCACTGATCCACACACACACACACACTCGCCGCCGTGAAGGCGAACGGCGCACGCGCCCTGGCTCTTGCACGACGGGTCGGCGAAGAACAAGAGGAACAGGGTGAGGGGGGGTTCCGTTGGAGCCGTCAAGAGAATAATCAATCCCGGAAAAAAAGACTCTCAAACCAGCAAGAGTAACGAGGCAGGTCGACGAGCACGAGGTCGGCTGAAGGGGACAAGGGTGAGAGCACGGCCATGCCTGTGCACCTTTCCCCAAACAGTTCTTGCACGTAGGAACTTGTTGATGGGCCTGTTTTCCACCAGCACCACCATAAGTTGGAGGGGGGCAGGAGGAGGACGAGGAGGAGGAGAACGAAGAAGAAGGCGGGGGAGGACCCCCTCGTCCTCCTCCTCCTCCTCCTCCTCCTCCTCCTCCTCCTCCTCCTCCGCCTTCTCTTCTTCGTTCTCCTCCTCCTCGTCCTCCTCCTGCCCCCCCTCCAGCTTACGGTGGTGGTGGTGGACAACAAGCCCATCACTTTTATTCCTCTTCTCAGGAACTGGGCCCGTCTGAGGGCCCAACGGCCCCGTTCTCGTCCGTTGCCGCCCCATTTTTTTGACGCCCGAAATGGGTACGGACAAAAATGGGTACAATGACCAACAACATATGTTGTCCCAAACCAGCAGCGGCCGCTGTTGGGCGGGCGGCCTTCTGTCTCAAATGGACACAGGCCGCGGCGGCGCGGACAGCGAGTCCTGTTCAAAATTAACAGGAACTGCTGCTGGGCACTGTGCCCATCCTTTCCGTACCCATCTCTTTCGCGCAGAGATTTGCCCAATAGAAAATCCGTCTGCGGGCCCGGCAGCCCCGTTCCCGTCCGTCGCCGCCCCGTTGCACCCCCCCCCGTCGGATTGCAATCGCATTTTCTTCAAATCGAGATGAATGTCATTGCAATCGCAGTGCGTTGCAGTGTACTAGCATTGCGCTGCCGCCGCATTGTTGCATGGCCACCGCAATGCATTGCCTTGCGTTGCGTTGCATTGATTCGCATTGCGTTGCATCGCGTTGCGCTGCCTTGCAGTGCTTTGCATTGATTTGCATTGGTCGGCATTGCGTTGCAATCGCATTGCGTTGCAATACTATTGCACTGGCACTGCATTGCATTGCTTTTTGAATTGCATTGTTTTGTTTTGCATTGCTTTGCACTGCGTTGCTCTGCGTTGCCCTGCTTCACGTTGCTTTGCATTGCTTTGCACTGCCTTGCGTTGCTGAGCACTGCTTGGCGCTGCTTTGCAATATTTTGCGTTGCTTTGAATTGTGGTGCATTGTTTCGCACCACGCAGATTACACCACAGACATGGCACCACCTGGATTGCACCAAATGGATTGCACCACCTAGATTGCATCGCATAGGCTGCACGACATCACTGTTGGGGGTCCACGCTGGCTAACATTCGTGTACTGTCATTTGTGCCAGAAGAACGTGTCCGCCTGGACCAAAACTTTAGCCAGCATTGACCGTTGAGGCGAGGGCAGAATTCCTGAATATATGTGAGGAAGCCTCCGGCGAAACAGCTGCCAGACCGGGCGATAGGCTGTCTCGGGCTCCCCGTCCCCTTTGTGGGACACTTCTTGGTTCTTAGCGAAAGGCTGCTCGGAGAAACAGCTCCGAGCTCTCGAGCCCCCTGCGCAAGAGAATCAAGGGGGATGGGCCAGCAGGCAGGGCCCCAGGACCTGGTGCGGGCCGAGGACGGACCACGACGAAGCAAAGCTCAAGGGCACGGTAGAGAGAAACCATTAGTGGGCACGGCCCCTCTCCCAAAAATTCAAAATTGGCACGCGCGGGGAAACTTCTACGGTCGAAATGCAACTCGTTCAGCCCACCGCCAACTTATGACCACGGGGGAGGGTATTGAAAGGTGAATGTAGCATGAGTGTTAGCGAGAATCCGCCCACCCCTTCGGCGTATGTGAAACGCCTTTCCATTTGAGTCGTCTTCGTCCTCCTCCTCCTCGTCGTCCTCGTCGTCGTCCCGCTCCACAGCCCAAGAGGCTCCCAAGCCAAGAAGGGCTCCAGAGCGTCAGCGTCGTCGTCGTCGTCGTCGCTGCCTCCGTCGTCTTCCCCCTTCAGGGTCGGCGACACCAGCCAGAAGGCCTTCCCGATCAGGGGCTCTGATGCCGGGGGTCCAGGGCCACGGGGCGAGGGGTGGCCCGAGCCAGGGAGGCCCGGCCCGAAGAACGCGGCGATGACGAGATGTAGACTGACAGGCTCTGGGGCGGCGCGCACAAGGGGGTACGTATGGGGGAGAGGGGAGGGCTTCCTAGAAGGAGGCTGCTTTTCTGAAGGCGCCGGCCTCGCATCGATGGACAAGGCCCGCGCCTGCTAAGCAGCAAGGGGTGCTTCTCAGCAGCCTGCCCCCCCCCCTGCCCCCCCCCCTTCTGCGCGTGGCCGAGCTCTGGTGCCAGGGGTCCCCAACGGCCCCAGGGCCAGGGGATGGGAGGCAGGGCCGGCGGACGGAGACAAGTGGCACGCACGCGTTGTTTCTCGGACAGGGGGAGGGGCTGGGGTCAGAGGAGACGCAGGGCGCTCGTTGGAGGTTGTCCTGGTGCTCGCTTGGGGACATCTCGGGGAGACGGGGGCAGGGGCCCTGCGGGGCGACGAACGAAGGACGACGATAGTAAAAAGGGTTCCCAGCTCTGGGGCACAGGCGCGCAAGAGTGAATGGCTCCGTCCCACGAGGGCAGCATGGTGCACTGAGAACCACGAGACCCGGAGGGCAGAGAGACACAGGGAGGGGGGAAGGGACGACGAACGAGCGACGACGGGCAAAAAACACTTCGAGCTCTAGAGCACGTCTGCGCAAGAGAATACAGAGCTCCGAGCTCTAGACAACAGCAGCGTAAGAGAAAGGGACCCAGGGCCATGTGGGGGCTGGGGCCAGCCCAAGACCACGAACGACGAAGACGAAAACCAAACGCAAATTGATCCATGGCCACCTGCGGGCGGGGGCAATGCCCAGAAGGAGCGACAGCCATGGGCAAGACGAGGCGGAAGTCGGTGGCGGGCGAGGTCACGTGACCCAGGGCGGAGGGACCGCGGGGGAGGACGACGAACGACGGGGCGGGGGGGCGCCCAGAGGGAGCGAGGGCCATGGGCAGGGCGACGCGGAGGTCGTGGGCGGGACAAGGTCCCGTGGCCCAGGAGCGGGAGAGGAGGAGAGGGGGGGCGGCGACGACCAGCGACGACGACGGCGACGAGGGGGGAGCAAGCAGGGATCCAGGGCCAGGGGGGAGCGGGCTCGGGCCTGTCCAGAAGAAGCGGGTCCTGCGGCCCAGAGCCAGGGGGCCGGAGCACTGAGGGCGACGGACGATGACGGCGAGCAGAAAGAAAAGGCTCCGAGCTCCAGGGCACGACTGCGCAAGAGAAAAACCGTAGAGACTGTCCGATGGGAATTCCCGCTGTACGAAGTCGAGGGGCACGTTTGTAGACGGTCTCGGAGATTCCTAACCTGCATCAGGGTGTCTGCGGGTTCCCAAGGCCATCGGGGGATAAGAAATGTCCTCGCCGCAACTGTTGCAAGGCTTGTTATGGTTTGATCCATCTACTGAATGAAGGGCTGCAGGGCCAGGGGTCCAGGGCCAAGGGAAGAGGGTCCAAGGGACAGGGTAGACGGGTCTCGGGGGCCGCCGGTCGGGATGAGCCAGAATGGGGGGGGGTACAGAGCGGGGAGGGGGCGGGCGGGTCATTGCTGGGGGCGGTCCCGAGGACGAACGACGACGAACGGCGACGGAGCGAAACTCAAGGGCTGCGGGAGCAGGGTCCAAGGACGCGGGGAATGGCTAGGGGGCACGGGGCCAGGGGCATGCGGGAGGGGGGGAGAGCCGAGGACCAGCAGGGGTTCAGGGCCAGGGGGCAAGGGTCCGTGGCAAGAAGGAAGAGCTACTCCGTAATGCCAGGGAAGGAGTGGGGCAAGGGCGAAGTGCGACCAACGACCACGAAACAAGAGTGAACGGCGTCTGATGCGCAAGATGATCAACAACGCGTCTGCATGACTGCGGATGGCAAATGGTGCAGCTTCTGTTGCTGCTGGTGCTGCTGGAACGTTTCCTCCTTCTCCCCTTTCTCCTCAACCTCCGCCCCACCAAAGACCAGCATACGTGCAATTCAACACACAATAAACGGACCCAGGCACAAATACTCCTGCAAATGCAGCGGGGACACCCCCTTCGAGGCTGATAAATCATGTGCCCAAGCAGGGTACATGTTCTAGAGAACATCGGCGTCCCGATAGACCCCAGGACATGGAAATGAAGAGCCTTCCACGTAACCCAAGGGGGTCGATCTTCTCGGGCGCCTGTCACAACGCGCGCTTTTGAATGCCGAGAGGGTGTGTCGGATTTCAAGGGCCCCCGCGCGCGAACCAAAGATCTGGTGCCACCACTGCTGTCCCTTCAACTACCGACTGAACTAAAATGCTCCGCACGTTTTTGACAAGGCCTGGCGTGGTCTGCTCGTCAGAGCGCACCCTCTGGAGCCGAAGGGGAACGACAACCTGGGGAAGGCAAGGCGGAAAGGAGCGGCAAACTCTCCTTGCGCGCCACTATTGGCGCTGAGCACCTTGGACGTGCCTCCACGCATGGACGCGACCGCGGCTGGGACGATGGACGGGCCGCCGAGGGCGACGGCGACCTGGCTGAACATGCTTTCGTGCTTTGCGCACACAGACAAAAACACAAGCGCGCGCACACACACAGACACACACACACACACCAACACCACCAACAACAACAATACCCTCCGACGCGCTGACGAGACCAGTCAGCAATTAAACAGAGTCAGGCTGGGCGGCAGTCAAACCAATCAATTTCCTTGTATAGCCGCATGATGACATAGGAATCTCGGAACGGCGCGCATAAGCGGAAACACGGCAGATATAACCGAACCAAGCGATACGATCTAAAGAACATAACGCGCCAACAACCGACACGACTGGCGAAACGCAACACATATACAGCCATGTACCGTTCACTCTTCCGCAACATTGTAATCAGCGCCGGTCATAGACAACGGGACGACACACTTCCAGGCACACCACGTTTTGGCATTGCGCCCACGCGCGCACCGACGCGGCAGAGTCAGTCAGCTAGGAAACAGGCGCACACGTACACGCATACGCACGCACACACAATCACACACACACGAACACTTTCACGCATATCAGTATCTATATTATAGCGTTACCGCCGAAGGGTGCGCATTTTCTCTATAACACTTCGCTGGGAAATGGGAATTTCGTTTGTTCCCGGCTGTGCTCAACATTGCGGCCCCTTAGGAAGATACGTGTCTGCGGCCAAAGTCATATGGCAAGGTGCCGCAAGTGTGAGGTGTGTGTGTGTGTATGTGTGTGTCTGTGTGTCTGTGTGCGTCTGTGTGTGAGATGTGTGTGCATGTGTGTGTGTGTGTGTGTGTCTGTGTCTGTGTCCCTGTGTGTCTGTGCGTGCTTGCGTGCGTGCGTGCGTGTGTGTGTGTGTGTGTGTGCGTGTGTGTGTGTGTGTGTGTGCGTGCGTGTGCGTGTGCGTGTGCGTTTCTGCGCGCGTGTGTGTGTGTGTGTGTGTGCGTGTGTGTGTGTGTCTGTGTGTGCGGTTGTGCGTTCGTGCGTGCGTGAGTGCGTGCGTGCGTGTGTGCGCGCGCGTGGGTGAGGGTGTGGGTGTGGGCGTGGGCGTGGGCGTGGGCGTGGGCGTGAGCGTGTGTGTCTGTGTGTGTGTGTTTGTGTGTGTGTGTGTCCGTGTGTGTGTGTGTGTGTCTGTGTGTGCGCGTGTGTGTGTGTGTGTGTGTGTGTGTGTGTGTGTGTGTGTGTGTTTGCGCGCGTGTGTGTGTGTGTGTGTCGGCGATGGTGCGTCCAAGATGTGTCCAAGAGGCCCGGATACCGCTACAAGGCGCACTTTGCCCAGGGAGCCTCCCAAAGATTCCCCCAGAGGCCCAACCATCTTCAAACCCTAAAGAGCACCACTGCTGTTGGCCTTATCGGCGGTTCGCGCCCAATGGGCTTCTGAAGCCTCCGATGACTTCAAGGTAACCCAAGGGAGCCCCAAGAGCGGCCCGACAGGGCTCCACAACGGCCCCAAGAGCGCAACAAGAGCGTCCTGTTATCGCACCGAGAAACTACTTGCCTGTCTCCACACAGGTGTGGGGTTGACAGGGGACCCACCTTCGCCCAACGTCAAAACCATTGAACGCTTCTTGGGTCTTCCAAAGGTGTTGACATCTAGGGGGCAATCTTGGGATACTGTTGGGCCAGCCTGGCTCCAAGATTGCTCAAGCTAGCTCAAGACGGCCTCCCCGATGGAGCAAAGGTGGTCCAGTATGGCTCAACATGTACTCCAAAATGCCTCTAAGATGCCCCAAGACCGCCCCAAGACGGCTCCAAGTGCCCCAAGGAGCCTTCCGAGGCCGCACCCATTTGGCGAAATTCACCCCAAAACCTTTGGGAAACTAGTGATGTCGACCTTCTGGCCTTTTCATGGTTCCGCGGTCGCGTTGACTAGCAATGGCTTCTGGGGTCGCAGGATGATTGAAATTCTCAAGAGCGCCCAAGAATACTCCAAGAGTGCCCCAACAGACGAAGACTGGGCTCCAGAAGGAAGTGCTGATACGGTACCCCTTTCTTTCATCAGTTGCCTCCAAGATGGCCTCAAGAGTGTCCGAAGTGCCCCCAAGAGTGTCCCAAGATACCCCCAAGAGGGCACTAAGAGAGCCCCAAGAAGGCCAACGTAAGCTTCCAAGAGGCTCCCATAGCCTGGGCATCGTTTCTGGATTGGCTTGTGGGGATGCGCTAAACGTCACGTATTGAGATCACTCCCTGGACAACAAATTACATCGGAAATTGCGCCAAACTCCTCGACTTAGCTAAGAACCTTATCAGAGCCTGGTTTCCAGGTCACCTTTCCGCAAGCGAAAGCGCGAAGGCTTCATCGTCCAATCGAATGCGTCGGGCCCCCTTGCGCACGCCTACGAATAAGGCGGCACCAGTGGAAGTGCAAGAAGAAACTGAGGCCCGGTCACTGCTTCCTCTCAGCTGCGACCGCCGGTTTGGGCAGCAGCACTCCTGCACCGAGCAGCGCCTCGTACTTGGGGAAGCCAAAAGGTGCCGATACCACTACTCCCCGGACCTCTCGCAGGGTGCGATCTGACCAAGATTTCGAGGCAAATCCAGCGGTGGCGACGAGGGCGTCCCAGGAGGCCCAAGAAAGGAAAAACGAGGCAAGGGTAGTGGTATCAGTACCTTTCCTCCTCTGACTTACTGCTTCCTCCCAGTTGCGACCGCCGGTTTGGGCAGCAGCACTCCTGCACCGACCAGCGCCTCGTACTGCCTCCGCGCCGCCTCACCCGCTGTGCCACAGGGGCCAGCCGCGATGGTGGCGCTCGGCAGCCCTCCCAGCGTGGCGGCGGTCGCGTTCGGAGGGCGGCCTGCAACCATCGTCTGCTGCACCTTCTCCAGCACCTCGGCTATCGAGGGCCCCGCCCTCGTCGGCGCCGCTCGCGCCGCGCCCGCGGCCTTGATGAGCATTTCAGCCATCGACGATCCTGCCCTCGTCGGCGCCGCCAGCCCTGCGGGTGCGACCTCGAGGAGCAGACGGGCGTTCGCCTCCCCCGCCGGTGGCCTGCCTGGTGGCGCGGACTTCCCTGAGAGGGGCGCACCGAACTGCGGCATGGGCGGCAGCTTTGGTATCTGTGGCAGCAGGAGTGACGATACCTTGCTGCTGGGCGGCGGGGCTTGCTTCGCCGAGGGCGCAGCGGGCGCAGCCGCAGCGAGCTGAGCGCCCGCCACGCCGAGCGCGCGCATCGCCTCGTGCACTTCCTTGGACGTGTTCTCCGCTGCCCGAGTCAGCACCTCCAACTCCGCCGCCACCTGCGCCGCTTGCGTTGCTGCAGCGGCCGCCGCGGCCAGCACCACCGCTTGCGTGGCAACCCGCCCGCGCTCGGCCAGCTCCTGCGGCGACACCATCTGCGCCACTGGCGCCACCATCTGCAACGGGCCGACACCTGTTGCAGACCCGAGAGCCTCTAGCAGGGCACCCGGCTGCGTTCCAGCGAGCGACGCCGCGAGCACTTCGTGCAACCCATGCGTGTACGCTTGCCTCAGGGCGGTGTCTTCGGACGGGTCGGCCGGCGCGGTGTCGCTCAGCCCAGGCGCGTCGCCACCAGGCATCCTGCACGTGGCCAGCGCGGCCTTAGCAGCTATGAGGGCGGGGCCCTCCAGCGTCAGCCCGCCCACTGCTGCTGCTGCTGCTGCTGCTTCTGGCGCTGGCGCCGGCGGGCTCGCCGCGGCGGGCTCCTCGGCTGGTAGCGTGGGCGGCGCCAGAGTCTCTCTGCCCCCGTCCTGAGGTGCTGGGCGCACGCCGCCAAATTGCTCGTTCTGCGCTGTTCCAGGGGAGAAGAGTACTGGTCTCAGCTGCGACGGCTCCTCGGGTTGAGCATTCTCTGCCTTCTTTGGTGGTGAGGGCGCCCTGCGGACCTGGCGCGACGCAAAAGGAGTCTTGAATGAGGCCTTTCCCTTGGCGAGATATGCGTTGGCCTCACCCTTTGACGACTTGGCGCGCCTGGTAGTTTGGGATGCGTCGGACGTGATTTGCGCAACGACCGCGTCGAGCTCCTCATCTTTGACGGCCGGATCTGGCGGTGGGTCATCTGGCACAATTGTGGTCACCACACCAGACAGGCCAGCAGGGGGCTGCATGAATGGACCCTGCAAGGCCTTTGCGCCACTGCGCGCGCCCATGTGGATGCCGCCGGCGAACTTGTCGATGTTGCGGATCCTGCCGCAAATCACAGCGGTCGCGTCCCGGGCGCCCTGCAAGGACATGCTGATGATCATGTGGACCTGATCGGGAGGCATCGATCGCAACTTCGTCGCCGCGTGCGCCTCCAGCGGGTGGCGGACCTTGGGGATCCACTGACCCGGGTCCATGCAAACCTTGGTCAGTCAGGCTCAAGATCCTGCAGGATCCTGCGCCCTAACCAGGGTCAATACGCCCCTGGCTCTGCAGCGTCATGCAGGATCCAAAGCCCTGGCTGACCCCCGTTTGCATTGAACCCCGTCTCAAGGCTCCCTGGTACCAGGAATGCCTCGAGCTCCGGGTTGGGCGGGTAGGCCTGCCGCTGGGCCGTGGCCTGCGCCGCGGGGACAGGCACCGCCAGCGCCAACGCACCCGCGCCAGATGTGGCATCTGCGCCGGCCAGCAAACGCCCCCCAGCCGAGGGCAGCGCCAGGGCCACTGCCGGGTTCTCCTCCGTCAGCACCGCCAGCTTCTGGAGGCTGGTGAGCTCCTCGGGCTCTGCCACCGTCTGGTCGAAGGCCTCGGGCGTCGCTCAATGGGGGGGCGATAAGTGGGAGGGGGGCAGAAAGGGCTGCAGCAAAGTAGGGACCCTAAAGGGCCCACAAAGCGGCCTTGTGGTCCGAAGACGGCGCCATTCTCCCCCCCCTCCATTTCTTGCCCCCCCACGAAGCGACACGACACCCAAGGGCCGAGACACGGGCCAGCCTCCGGGGCGGGGTGCGCCTGGGGCTGGAGCTGTCCCGGCTCCTGCTCCTGGCCAGAGACGCGGGCCTCGCCCTGGCGGGCGCGTCGTTGTCCCTCCTGCCGCGCTCCGGCGAACGCGAGGCCCTCGCCCTGCGGCGCTCGGCCTGCGCTGGGTTCTCTTGGCCGCGCACCGCGTGCTCGCCGTGGCCTTCTCCGCGGCGCCCGTCGCCGCGGCGACTGTCGCCGCGGTCGTCGCCGCGGCGCTCGCCATGGCGGTCGGAAGCGCGACGGTCTCCACGGCGGTCGCCGCTGCGCCCGTCCTCGCGCCGCCGGTCTCCGCGCGAGCGGCTGCCAGAGCCCCGGCGGGCCCTCGGGCCGTCCTGCCTCGGCCCGCCCGCGCAGCCGCGGTAGCCACCCCTCGAGTCGCTGCGCCGACGGGCGCCATCTCGCGGCATCGGCCCGCCAGGAAAGCGGCAGCAACCGCAGGCGCCCCTCCTGGGCTTGGCTGCCCCGGTACGCAACACGCACGACGTAGCTGGAGGCCTCCCAGATGAGGTCCGAGTAGATGGGGTCGGAGCATCGCGCCGCATCCCCGATGCATCGCCAGTGTATCGGCGACGCGGGTGATGCATCGGCGACGTCGGCGCGGATAAAATCGGGCTCCAGATCGAGCCGCATCGCGGATGCATCGGCGATGCGGCGCGATCCTCCGACCCCACCCACTCGGACCCCATCTTGGAGGCTCAGAGTAGCGTGTTGACACGGAGCTCAACACGTAGACTGAAAACGTGGGTCTGGCGCGAAACTTTCGCCAAAACGTGGACCCACACGTGCCGAGCCGACACGCAAGCGTGTCAACACAGACATTTTGAACACGGTACGTGTTGCGTCTCAAGACGGGCGTTCCAGGGCAGCTTAGCTCCTGGGCCACTGGGGGGCCTCCTCCTCGCCTCCTGGCCGCGGCGTCGCACAGGGCCGCCTCACGGGAGCAGCGCTGCCGCAGGTGTGGCAGCCGCGCCCCCAGAGCAGCGTCGTCCCATCGGCGCCCTGGGCTCGCGCCTGCTTGTTGGCAGGTTGGCCGGCGCTCGGCTGGCGCGCGCCCCCCCCCCCCCCGCAGCTCTCTGCGCTTCGCGCTGCGGGCTGTAGACGGCTGCGGTCGCTCGGGGTTGAACTCCATGCGGTGCTGAGCGCTCGCGGGTGGGGCGCCTCCTTCCCATGACCCCGCGGTCTTGCCATCGGAGGCAGAAGGCACGGGAAGTCGAGGGCATCCTTCGCCACGAGCTGGGCCAGTTCTCCCTCCTGGCTATGTCTCTACTTTGCCTGTCCTCGGGTACCCGTGCTATTCACCGGAAGACCAGTCGTGTGGTCCACGCCACCTAATGTGCTAGCCTGCGAGTTGACCCCGTAGACATGCTGCACTTGCCTACATCTCAGTCAACTGCACTGTCAAGTTTGCACCTACCGTTCGCGTGATCACTCGCATTCGCCTTATCTTCATTGGCGTCGGCATTAGCTTCGGATCCCGCTTGATCGTAGCAGTAGTGGAAAGAAGTTTCCCTGTCGGCGGCGGCTCAGCGTTTGCATCAATTCACCATTCGCAGCTTAGCTTAGCCTCACTCAACGGGGCTCAGCATGGAATATCGGAGCTCAGCTACGCTTGCTTTGAACACACAAGTGTGTCGTCACAAGTTCGTGCGCCGTTAAGCCTGTCTGGGGTCAATGGCCAGGCGGGCACCACGGGCATACCCTTCGGGCCTCCGGAGGCTGCGCATGCGGGGGGCAGCCACCACGTCTTCAGCCGAATCAGGCGACGGGGTCGGGCTGGAAGGGCTGGCCGCACGAGAGGCCGAGGGCCAGGGCCCGCACCCAGGACACGACACAGGAGCACCTCGAGGCGACAACACACGCAGCCCGGGGCCCGAGTGCGTCACGGACAGCGAGCGCAGCGGGGGAGCACACGCGTCCTCGGCTCGCAGGCGGCAGGGCCGAGGCACAGCACACAACGTAAGAGCCCTCTGATGGGCCCTCCTGCCCCAGGAGGAAAAGGACGAGGACGCAGGTGGAGGCGGCGGTCCTGGCGCGCGATGGCTGGCGAGCAGAAGCACCAGCGTGCGGGTCCTCACCAGCAGGGGCGCGTTCACTCCGCGGTGTGCGACCCAACGCGCTCCTGTTGGGGGTTCGGCACACGGGAGACCGCCTGCTGCCTGCCAGTGTCACATCGGC
The DNA here is from genome assembly GCA_963575745.1 of Prorocentrum cordatum. Lineage (NCBI taxonomy): Eukaryota > Dinophyceae > Prorocentrales > Prorocentraceae > Prorocentrum > Prorocentrum cordatum. The sequence continues at coordinate 645,585 of CAUYUJ010021726.1, read as the reverse complement.
CGCGCACGTATGAATCAGCCCGCCGCCGACGACGCGACTATGAAGCACCGCTTCCTCCACTGGGGTTCATCCCCGCTACCAAGCTATCCATCGGTCCGCCAATCTGTCGACCTCACGATCAATGGATCTATCAATGTGATCATCGCCTACCTATATATCGAAGCCACGGTCAACGTACCGATCCCACTATCAATACGTCGATCGGTCGCATTATCCATCGAATTCAAATTTGATATACCGATCGCACGATCAACCACTAACTCGGTCTCACGATGTGTATGTATGTCTTTCTACACACATCTGTAGTTCACCTATATTTACATATCGGTATCACTATCGCTCCGTCGCGCTACATCAATATCGATCCCACAACCTCTCGACCTGTCGATCTCAAGATTTTTCGGGAGAATCATTGCGGCAACAATCGGGACAACCACCAATCGGAACAACCATCAGGACAACCACATCCATCGGGAAAACAATCGTGACAAACATCGGCACAACCACCTCCATCGGGACGGCCACTGTGAAAACCATCGGCGAGACGACCATTGGCGAGACGACCATCGGCGATACGACCATCGCGACAACCATCGGGACAACCTGGGTCCAAGGGGGCCACGGCCATTGGGATAACCATCGGAACAACTTCAGTTCCCCAAAACAGCTGAAAAGCCCGGGGTGCTCTTGTGGTCGGACCTACATCCTCAACCAACATGAAATGGTCCAGGCCGTTTCGCCTGAGACAGGCTCACACTTCTCGTTTCCCAAATTAGTCAGGAATGGGCCCCGATTGCTCGTGTCGCCTGAGACATCCTCGCAACTCTGGGCTCCGAGGTGCCGCGCGCGAGTTGGTCCAGTCCGAATCGCCTGAGACATTCTCGCAACTCTTGGCTCCGACATGCCGCGCGAGAGGTGTCCGGCGCGTTTCGCCCGAGACATCCTCGCAACTCTGGGTTCCGAGATGCCGCGCGCGAGGAGGTCCAGCCCGTTTCGCGAGAGGCGGTCCAGCCCGTTTCGCCTGACATGAGACCCCGAGACATCCTCGCAACTCTGGGCGCCGAGAAAATGAAGCGGGAGAGGGGAGGGGGGGTCAGACCCAAACGACAGGTGTGATTCCACTTCTGTTATCGATTTGTCCTCCGGGAGGTGCCTGGGCGCCGCCCGAAACATCCTTGCAACTCTGGGCCTCGAGATGCCGCTCGCGAGGTGGTCCAACCCGGTTCTCATGAGAGATCCTCGCAACTCTGAGCTCCGAGATGCTGGTCCAGGCCGTTTCGCCTGAGACATCCTCGCAACTCTAAGCTCTGACATGCCGCGCGAGAAGTGGTCCAGCCCTAGTCGCATGAAACATCCTTACAGCTCGGGGCTCCGAGGTGCCGCGCGCGAGGTGGTCTCGCCTGGGACATCCTCGTAACTCTGAGCTCCCAGATGCCGCAAGCGAGGTGGTCCAGCCCGTTTCACCTGAGACATATTTGAAACTCTGGGCTCCGAGATGCCGCGCGCAAGGCGTTCTGGCGCGTGTCGCTAGAAACATCCTCACAACTCCAGGCCCGCTTGTCCTGAGACATCCTCGCAACTCTAAGCCCCGAGATGGCACGCGCGAGGTGGTCCAGGCCGAGTCGCCTGAGACATCCTCGCAACTCTAGGCTCCGAGATGCCGCGCGCAAGGTGGCCTGGCGCGTTTCGCATGAGACATCTTCACAACTCTGGGCTCCGAAATGCCGCGCGCGAGGCGGTCTTGCGCATTTCGCTTGAGACAGCCTTATATCTAAACTCAGAGTAGATGGACAAAACTTGCTTCAGCCCGTTTCGCCTGAGATATCCTCGGAATTACCTCTGGGTTCCGAGATGCCGCGAGGAAGGTTGTCCATGCCCGTTTCGCCAAAGGCATCCTCGAAGAGAGAGGAGGGAGGAGGGAGCGGTCAGACCAAAGCAACCCACTTGATTGATTTTCTGTTGTCGGATTGTGCTGTGTAGGGGTCTGGGCGCCTTGCCGCTCGCGAGGTAGTCCAGCACGTTTCGCCTGAGGCATCCTCGCATCTCTGGGTTCCGTGATGCAGCGCGCGGAGTGTGATGAGGACGTGAAACATAAGGAGAAAGAGGAGGAGGAGGAAGAGCACCAGGAGGATGCAGATGGTTCGCATAAGGAAGGGGACGAGGGGCAGTGAGATGAGGGGGCACATCAGAAGGAGAGGGAGGAGGTGCACTGCCCATAGAAGGAACGGTCAAGGGGGGGAGACAGGAGAAATATGGTGGGGCCACCCGCCGAAGTCTCCCTCTTCGGCTGCCACGACAGAAACCCGCGCGAGACTGGACGCGCCTCCGCTCTGGCCTGGGCAGCCCTGGCCCCCAGGGTCTTGGCCAGCACGCGGCCCTCGAACCCGAAGGCTCACAAACAAGCCAGGACATCGAGGTGGGGGGCGGCTGCTCGCCGCGGAAAAGGGGGGCTGACTTGGCGCCGTAGCAGGTGCATTCTCGATTCCGGACTGCAGGGCCCATGTCACACGGACGGTTTCAGACGGGGTCCGAAGCTCATCGAGAGGCCGCGCTGTCCGACGTGTGCCGCAAAGTGACAGCACCTCGAGAAGAAGAGGACAGCCTCCGAGCCTGAGACCCCGTCCTCGAACACGGGGTGGCCTGTAACCCTTTCGGGACTGAAACCTCCCAAGCCAAAACTTCATCAAGAGAACCCAGAACCGAATCGATAAGTCGGATGGGAGATCGAAATGAATCGGGTTGGCGCAGATCGGCAGGCAAATCGGCCTCCATTTCGAGAAACTGGAGCCCGAATCGCAATCCGAAGACGAATCGAATCGGAATCGGCAGCCATCGGCATCGAATCGAGCCGACTCGGAGGTATCGAAACGAGCCCTGCCTTCATCCCCAAAGATCTGCGCATCCTCGTCCTCAGGCTCCCCCGCCCATTCGGCGCCCGACGCCGCCGCATCAGCAGCAGCAGGAGGCGAGTCAGCAGGGGGATGAAGAGGCGAGGGAGGAAGAGGAGGAGGAGGAGGAGGAGGAGGAGGAGGAGGAGGAGGAGGAGGAGGAGGAGGGGGAGGAAGAGGAGGAGGAGGAGGAGGAGGAGGAGGAGGAGGAGGAGGAGGAGGAGGAGGACAAGCTAGGTGCGCTCGCGTCATATCTGACGTCCTACCCCTCCCTCCCATCCCTTACCATGGCGCTGATTTTCTCTATCCGCGGACGCGTGTCGTAGCGGACCTGTGGCTCCGCGCGCGCGTGCGTAGTGGGTGGTGGTGCACGTGCGTGCGTGCGTGCGTGTGTGCGTGGTTGTCGTGGTGGTGGTGGTGGTGGTGGTGGTGGTGGGTGGTGTGGTGGTGGTGGGTGGTGGTGGTGGTGGGTGGTGGTGGTGGTGCTGGTGGTGGTGGTGGTGGTGGTGGTGGTGTTGGTACTGGTGCTGGTGCTGGTGCTGGTTGTGGTGGTGGTGGTGGTGGTGGTGGTGGTGGTGGTGGTGGTGGTGGTGGTGGTGGTGGTGGTGGTGGTGGTGGGGGTGGGGGTGGCGGTGCGGCGCGGTGGTGGCGGGCGGATGGACGCGCGAGAAAAAGGCCCGCGCTGGGGCGAGAACGCCATCCTGAACGACGGAAGCCAAACACCGATCCGAAAATGAGGCCCACGCTGCAGCGGGAGCACGATTCGGAACGATTCGGGAGCAGAAGTGAGGCCGGCGCCTCAACGAGAGCAACATTTTGGGAAAAAATGACGCCGGCGCCTCAGCGAGAGTCGTTTCCTGGGATTTCCCGGGCGTCCCGTGTGTAAAAAACAGTACGCGGAGGGTGCGCGGCCATCACCCGGACGCCATCAGGGGAAGAGGGAGAGTATTTTCATATTGAGTAGTTGTGGAGGGGGGGGAGGGGGGGGGGGAGGGGGAAGAGGGGGAGGTGGTGGTGGTGGTGGAGCCGCTGGGGGCCATGGTCGAATCGCTTGCATCGCATCGGGCCCCTAGGAAAGAAATGGAAGCAAACAAGGATGGGACCTGTTCCGATCCCTCCCCTGCCGCCTACGGCGAACGCCGCAGCCTGTCGCTGCAAGCGCTGCCGCTTCGGCAGAGGCATCCCGTCGCGGTGGTGCACCTCCTGAGCCGGGAGGTGCGAGGTTACCCCCTCATGGGGCGAGCCTCGCACCTAACACTGCGGAAACTCTCTCTGGCCTCGGTCACAGCTCGCACCTATGCCTCTCGCACAACACGCAACCTGGGCGAGGCCTGGGGGTCTAACGAATTCGCTCGGATCGAGAAGAAGGAGGAGGAGGAGGAGGAGGAGGAGGAGGAGGAGGAGGAGGAGGAGGGGCCGTCCCTGCCCAGCCGCCCCCGCACGGGTCCGTGGGCGGTCCTGCCTCACGAACATCGCGCGCTGCAGGCCGCACAGCCCGAGCAAGACGGGGCGGGGGCCCAGCCCATTCGGGGGAGGCAGCGGCAGCAGCAGCGAGCTCTCGAGGAGGGAGAGGGACGACACGTGCTGCTAGCTACTGCCCCTCCCCACGCTCACTGCTCCCGCTCGGCCTCGAGATGTCCCAGTCGAAACGCTGCGCGCCCAAGTCTGCTTCGTCCAGCACTCGTATGCATTCATGCAGGCGGTCGATCTCATCTCTCAAGTAGTGAATATGACTGTCGATGTTGCGACGCGCGGTGATGCGGTCAGCCTCGAGCTGCGCACCATTCACGACTGGGTCATAATACTATCCCTCTGGAGCTGGAGGAGGCTGAGCTGGCTGTTCAGGAGACTGCACTGACCAAGAACCGTAGAGTAATGCGCACGCAGCAAACGGCCTGTCGTAACATGGGCCTGCTGTGCTGATTGGACTCTGACCTGGTCTGCCTGGCTCCTGCGGGTCGGCGCTGCCTTCGAGCGAATCGGTCCTGGCGGGCGCGCGCTCGTAGGCGGCGGGGCTGGCACTGCATGTGCTCCAGTAGCGACTGTCGGCGCCGTCCCCGCAGAGGCAGCTGTCCCCGTGGAGTGCGCTGATCCAGACGCCATGGCGAGCAATCGGTAACGATGTGCTGGCGACCTGTGCAGTGCAAGTCCCTCTGCAGCTCGATAAAGACGGCTACTCTCAGCAAGCAATTCAGGAACTCTCTTCTCGTACCAATCGCGTGGTTCGCTGGCGCCATCAAAAACTTATTGTCCACTTAAATCTGCATATTGCAATTGCTGGGGCATCTGACGCCGAACGAATTCTACTGCTCTGACTAGCTGCCCGACTCTCTGCACCCCATTGTCCCGCATCTTGTAGAGATTGGCGAGCTTCCGAGGATCGCGGGCCAAAGCGCGCGTGCTGCACCACACTCTCTGGAAATTCCTCAGCTGTCGCTCCACTGCCCTCTCCAGCTCCGTCCTGGGCCCCGCCCCCGTCGGATTGGATCCCCCCGCTTTGATCAGCCCCAAGGTGAAGGCGCTCTGGAAGGCTCTCATGTCGACCGTGGGAACTTGAGCTGGGTGTCCCGTGGCCAGGTGGATCACAGTCCTGAGGTCGGGGCTCATGTTGAGCGAGTACTGAAGGTTTGCCTTGCGCTTCTGCTCTCGCGCTCCGTCGGGGCTGTAGCACTCCCGCAGTCGGAACACCCTGAAAAAACTCGTCCACGCATGCTTTCCCGTGCCCCTCTGGACCTGCTGCCTCCATCCACGACGCGAGGACCTTCTTGGCTTCCCCCTCGGCCCCCTCGTCCCCGAACGCGTCGTGCACCGCCCTGGTCACCCCCGCCGCTACGTGCACGTGGGGGGGGGGGGGGGGGGCCAGCTCGTGTCCCTTGCCCGCCTCTTTGGCTGCCTGGTGGTACCCCTGACCAGCCCCGAAACCTTCTCGAACGAGCGATGCTGTGCGTGGGAAGATCCAGCACTCGGTGAACACGTTGGCCATGTCTCTCTGCTCTTCTGCTACGCGGAGGGTTCGCTTCTGGGCAGTGATCGAGGCTTGCTGGAGTTCGGGGGCTGCGGCGACGTTGTCTGCTCTCACTTGATTGTGCCCCCTGCCACCTCCTCCCCCCCCCCCCAGCTGGCGGCTGGCCCCCGCCGCTGCTGGCCGCCCCGCCTGCCCCCACCCCCCCACTGCCCTCTTCTTCTTCGCCGACACCCAAGGCATCCGCATCTCTGCCAAATCGCACTGTGTAAGGTCCAGGGTGCTGGCCAGTGACGTGCGACTGGAGATCGTCGAGGCTGCTGGCTTGATACTGGCAAACACAACAGATCAACTCGATCTCGCTTGCTTCAATCAGCTTGCGTTCCTATGTCGAGGAAGCAATGTAGCAACTGCCCGCCCCTCTGCCGCCCGTGCCGCGTGATCTGTCGATGCTCTCTCACTGGAGAAGTTAGATCTGCACCGCGGACATTGGCTCGTGATCACAAGCTTAGGAATGAGCGGCTCGATCTTGTGCTGTACTCTTCTATGTGCAGCCAGAGCCGCTGCTGTACGAAATCTACATCCGCACGCGACATCTGCTCCCTCCGAGTTCACACACCTAAAATCACACCAAAATCTGTTATCCAGCTCTGCTGGGTTAGCTGCTGCTGGTTATGTAGGTACTGGCTGTGGTCTACTAAATTCCCATTCTCTTGCAACGCTGTGCAACACTGAAAGGTCCGTCTTAAGCCACTTCTCTTGTTCGTCAGGCCCAGCTGTAAACAAACTCGTGCCGCTGGATCTTCTACCGTACCAAACTTTAAACTCTTCGCCATGATTCGCCAGGTAACGCATGTCCTCAATATACTGCTTGGCCCAAGGTGTGGGCTGCCTAATGTTCTTGTGCTCTGTGATGCGCTTCACACCTATGCTCTGGTCACTCTTGGACGTGCCGAGGGCCGCTGTTAGGACTGCCTCATGGTCATTCGGGAATTGCGACCAGCGCTGATACCTCTTTAGTCTTCTGACCCTTAGCTCGCCTGCGCTCCCGTTGACCCTCCAGTCCCTGAACACCTCATCCATGGTTGTCGCCCCCTTCCTTCCTTGCTCGTCTGTCCAACAATTCTTTCCCCCCGACGGGTACCTGAGTAACTTGCGCAGGGAAATGTCGATCGCATCCGTGTACTTCTTAATAGCAGCGAAACATGATAACCCGCTCAATGCTGCTCCCACGATAAAAGCCATAAGCATGCTACGCTCAATTACTTCCGAAGTCTTGGGCGACCAGAACGTGCTACATTGCCTCCACGCTGCTCTTGCCGCATCGCAGCGTCTCCGCATCTCGTCCCCCAGTCCCTGGCCCGACGGCGCGTAGAGCCCCAACACCCTCATCTCTCTCAAGGCCTCCCCCCTGCATCCACTCGTCTGCTTCCTCAGCGCTCGCATGCAATGATAGCTTCGCTCGCCTCGTAAAGCTAGAAGATGGTTTGCCTTGTCAGGGTTGAGGCGCCAGCTTCCTGCTGTTAGTGCCTTCTCGAGTCTACCGCTTACCAGGTTGACCTGCTCTACCACTTCTTCCTCTGTTGCTGCAATAGGTAGGCAGCATCGTAATCATAGTAATACCACCCATGAAGGTGCTAATGCTCAAGTCGTAATACCGCTCGTTAGTGGGATGCTGGGTATCATTCACCTGCTGTCCTTCCTGTTCTCTCTCTCTCTCTCTCTCTCTCTCTCTCTCTCTCTCTCTCTCTCTCCCCCCCCCCCCCTCTAGCCAGCCTGTGGCGATTGGATTATAGCTGTCATTGAAGTCACGCGGAGCGAGCGTGAAGCCCATGTAGGCCCCTTCGTTGCTTTTCAAGTCCGCTCTCTCGCCGGCTGCCTGTAGGGGCAGGGCTGTGTGCTCCAACGAGCCGTCGTGCGGAAGATCATACTCCTCCGTGGTGCGATCGATCTGTTCATGAAGTAACTCTCTGTTAGTCGAGGCGGAGGCGTTTGTGCAATCGGAGTTGCTCATGCTTAACGATCTCCCTGCCTGTTCGCATCTCCACATCGTGGCAAGCAAGACGAGTACTGCATTCTCTCGTGACCGACGCGCTGACCCTCCGCGAGCAAATTGAGGTCGAACAATAGGCAGCGATCTGCGGTGGATCCCACTGTGCCATGCCATGCTAGCTTCGCAGTATGCGCGCATGATGCGCTTGCCCGCAATGCCAATCTTATCATTCGCCTTCTCAGCTGCAAAACTGTGCGATCGTAACATGTCTAGTGGCATAGTGTGGCCTTGTCTAAAGTGCTCTATAATCCTCAGCAGCATCTTCGGTGCCTCGTACTCGAAGTCTGTTAATAGAGGCGTACCAACTCCCGATAATTCCGTTCTGCCAATCTGCCAGTGGGGATCAACGATAATCTCTTGTGCTGGTTCGCCTGCAGCGCGCTGACGTGCTCCTAGTGTTTCGCCTGGTTTCCAACCTAACATCTGGAGAAGCTTCCGTCCTTTATGTAACAGGAAATGCGTGATGTGCTTCTCGAGCTCCTCCTCATCCTCCTCTCTCATTTTCTCTGATCCGCTTAGCTTCTAGTCTCTTTGTTAGCTCAGCCGGCGCAGACAAGTTTATATTCGGCTCGACCAGCATCCACGCAATTTATACTGGGAGCCCCCATTCAGGATATGCACGTCTTTTGCTTGCCTTCCTGCCGGATGATTTCATGGCCCAGAGATCCCTCTGTGCTCTAGCTTTTAGATCAGCATCAGAGGGCAAGAAAGAAAAGTCGCCATCGTCGAGCTCGCAGTCGTTCGCGTAATCCTGCCTAGTCCGTTCCCAGTCGAGCGGGGTACACGCTAACCCTCCGCCATGTGGGTCACGACCTAGCTCCTCTCCCCACTGCTCTCCTGGCCAGTGACAACGGTGGCTGTAGTGGAACCTCTTCTTTGGCCCTCGCCCGTTTCGCTGATACTCTACTCTATGCCTATGCGTGTCAGCAAACCTGTTCTCCTTGTAAGCCTCCCAGATCTCTCGTGCAATGCCGCCCCGCTCTGCTGCTACGTGCGCCTCCCTCAGCTCCTTCAGTGCTGCCGTCGCCCTTTAAAGCCCCTGCTCCACCTCCATCCCGCCCGCCTCCGCGCTTTCCTCGTGCAGTCCTTCCCTGTGCCGCCTCCTCTCCTCCAGCAGCTGCATCCTCTTCGCGCGCGTCATGCAGTGTGCACTGTCTGTCTGTGCTGCGCGCCCCCTGCCTGAACGTGCCGTGCAGCGCCGCGTTCACATACTCCACGTACTTTTTCCATGAGAAACCAGGGGGCCTCGTCGCGCGCAGCTGATCCCAAGCATATTGAGGCACCTGGTTAATATGTTCATCAATATTTGTGAACAGCTCTTCCCTGTTTTAGCCTTTTTGCTAGCGCCTCATCAAACACCCCCGATCTATCTTGTCAGCATCACCTTTCGGGTACCCGTGGTTGGCAACTGACATCTCCACATGGATGCCGACCGGGACGCAGCCCCTGAACCTTCTATCAGGGATCTTCTGGAGTCTCTTGGCTGCTCTGCACAGGCAACTGCGCCGGGGGGCAAGCGGGATGGCCCCAAAAGGGACAACCACGAGATCAATGTGTGACTCTTGCCCCTTGGGGCCGTAGAACGTGGCCCGTGTTCGTGGAAAGTAGTGACCACTGCCAGCCCGTTCTTGTAACAGAACTCTCTATATGCACGTCCATTCTCGCCCTCACAGCGCAGGTTCTTTCCACCCAAGGTCGCGCGTCTTGTGCGCTGCGCGGTGCCATCGTCGTCTCTGTGTATCCTAGCCCGCTATTCACGTCCCCTCCTATGATAATTGCACATCTAACCCCCAGCGCATCCAACTGCTGGTCAATCCATTTAGACCCCATCAGCAACCAGCGCGCGCTTCGCATCACTCATCGGGGCGAGGTAAATGCGGAAGGCAACGAAATCAACCTCGTTCGTATGAATACGTATGCCGCCCGCACGCCCACGAATCTGCGCTGGCGGTACGAACACTGTGCGCAATGCTCGGCTAGGTGTACGATTGTGCACCAATATGGTGACCCCGCACGCATCCGACACTAGCTTCCTTCCGCTTCCCAAAGTGGACGCCCCAGGTGTCGTGCGTGCGCATGTTGCTGCGCTCCGTGATCGGGCTGTGCAACTTGACATGTTCCAGGTGCGAGCGCAGCGCCCCGCGAACCTAGCTCGCAGGAAATATCTTCGCGCCGCTCGTGCGATGCGGGCAGCGGGCCATATGTGCACGCGCGCGCGATGATCAACGCAGCTGACAGACTCCCACCACGATACACGCATGCAGTGGGCCTCCTGCAAGAAAGGGAAATGAAGTACAGTATCCTCGCAGCTGAAAGGGGGGGTTTCCTACCTTGGAGCGGGCTGCCCGCGCGCGGCGCACGTCTGAAGCGGCAGCTGAGGAGGACGAGGGGGAGGAGGAGGAGGGCGGGGGGGGGAGGGGGGGGGGGAGGGGGAGCAGGAGGAGGAGGAGGATCACGGACTGGCCCTTGACCCTGCAGGGACGGGAACTTCCAAAGCCAAAACCGTCACCCAAACAATTTTCAGCATCCTCGTCCTCAAGCTCTTCCGCCCCCTCGGGCACCCGACGCCGCCGCGGCAACAACAACAGCGACTACAACGACAACAGCGGGAAGCGAGTCGGCAAGAAGCGGAGGCCGGAGGGTAGGCGGCCACGAATGGACAGTCTCGGAGATGCGGCGGGCTTGCGCGAGGAACGCCGCGGGGGCGCGTCGCGCAACGCGCCGGCATCAGACACTCGGATCGACGACAACGCCGTCGCCATCGTCATCGCCAACATCGAATCGCCCAACCCGCCACGAGCCACACCTCGGATCGCGCATGGGCCCTGATGGGCCTGAAACTTTTCGTTGGCCATGATGGCGGCCATGCGGGCTGCAAGCGCGCGCCTGGAGCACCGCCTCGAAGCGACCCTCCAGGAACAACGCGTTCTGCTCAGAGGCCGTTCCGTAGCAGGTTCCTCACTTGGCAAACTGATGTGCTCTCTGGCCTCCATTGAGCTCAGACTGAGAACGGGCCCCTTCTCTGACCAGGGCGATGCCGCAATGGACTTCAACGCGCGTGAACGAACGCGCCGCGACGCTCTCTCTGGCACGCGCGCGCCGCCACATATGGGCGCGGGGGTTGAAACAGAGGTCGTTGTGCGCTGCCTGGCGTAGCAGTTCAAAACGGCTTTGCAAAACGTCAGCACGCGGAATGCACCGATCACTTCCCCCGGCAGAGCAAGCGCCGCAAAATCTCCCCCGCCCCTCGCCGAACATGCACAAACACACAGACGCACGCGCGCGCGCACGCACGCACGCACACACACACACACACACACACACACGCACACACGCACACACACACAACCACACACACACGAACACACACACACACACACACACAGTCACACACACACACACACGCACACACACACACACACACACCGAGAAACGCGGGGGGGGCGCCCCATGCATTGCGCGCGAATACGCGCGCCACGCCGCAACAAACAACGCGGCCAACCTGCTGCGCGCAGCGTCGGGAGCGTCGCATTGACCCCCGAACCGTCGGTGAAAACTAACCCGCCCCCCAAGAGAAGGGGGGGCTGGGCAGGGAAAGCCGCCGCCGGCAAATCAGCCCCCCGCCCCCCAAAAAAACAAGAGGCGCCTGCTCGACGCGCGCGGCCGACCCGGCGAGTTCCCGGAAAAATCAAATATCTCCTCTGCGCCTCGTAAGCAGGACAAAGATCACAGCGATGGTGGAGCGCGCCTCTCACTGACTGGCATGCGGGGCCCCGAGCATCCACGCTAGCGTCTTGCTCATGCAGCCTGATCTGTGACCAAGGCGCTCCTGGCGCTAAGCCGCGCAAGCCCGCTCGCTGGCGCTGCCCCAAGCCAAGTTGCCAGTCGCAAAGGAGGGCCCCCCAACTGGGCGCCAAAACATTGCGCCCGCCCCGCCCCCCCCCCCCCCCCGCCCTGCAAGGCAAACGCCGTGCGGCCCAGCGCTCCGCAGTCGGCAAGCTGGATCTGCTCGGCCACGCAGGCTGGCGAATCGAGCGCGAGATCCCGAACCCACCAGAGATCGCCAATTGCCAGGGCGGGCCCCGCCAGCCTCCGCCCCGCCCTCTGCGGCAGAATCAGCACCGCCTCGAGGTCCCCGCGCGACTGGGCCGCTCCAAATCTGGCTGGCCCGCGACTGGGCCGCTCCAAATCTGGCAGTCGAAGCCAGTCTCGTCTCCTGCAGCCCCACCAGGTCTGGCATCTCAGCGAGCCCTGGCTGCTGCGCCCTGCGCTTGTAGGACGTCGCCGCGATCGGCTGCGCTCCTGGCTCTTCAATGCCTAGCCGCGGTCGAGCGGCCCCGTGACTTCTGATTCCCGAGGGCGAGCCGTTCTCTCCGCCCCCCTCGAGATGGGCGCGAGGGCCGCGCCTGCCTAGTGGCGACGCGAGAGGCGCATCCGGGATGCCGCATCCGAAAAGGCCCCCAACTCCTGGCGATGAGGTAGAACTCGCCGGAAACGAAGAGCACGTTTGGCTCGCCGCGCACTGACCTCTGTCGGCGGGCGGCGCGCTGGTCTTCGTAATCCCGACACGTGGTGGTAACAACGCGGAAGGGTGAGTCTCGGGCGATTGGGTGTCACCACCCAGTTTGGGGACTTGTGTGTTTTTTTGGATGCCCTGAACGCTTCCAGGTCCAGGAGTCGCAAAACCCGGCGGTGACCCCGCGTTCCAAAACCCGGCGGTGACTTTTTTGAGATTCCAAGTCGCCACCTGATATCTCACCACCTGGTTTGGGGGATTCCAACGGTCTGGACGCAAACTGGCGCGCCGCGAGCATGGGCCGCCGGCGAATGTGGCGAATGTAGCCACGGCAGCTCCTTGCTTGTCACCTGCCATCTGCTTTCTCCAGAATGACGCAAAACTGCTACAACTCTTTGACAACCACGCCGGATCCCACAATCCTTTTAGGCACCAAGAACTGAACCCGTGGGGGGAAGGAGGTGAAGGCTTGCTGACATACGTCTGCCTCGACCCTGACCTCCAGCCTTGTCTTTGCCTTTGGGTGGCTTGCCTGGCTCCGAATCCGACCGCGCACCTTGGGGCTCTCTGCTGCGGGCTGGGGACACGTCCACGAACTTGTGCCCACCATGCGGCTCAAAATATACAGTCCTTGAAATGTGTCTTGCGCCCGCAGCGAAAGCTGGCTGGACCCATGCCTGTCTAGCCGACCGTTGCCCAGCCCTCTGTGTCCCACGACTCCACGTCTCGCCATTGAGCTCCGCCGTCGCTGGGCGGGACCTTCCACCACGGGGGGCAGGCACGCCGAAAACCACCGGCAGAAGAAACCAAATCGAGAAAAACGTGGCGCGGCGAGAAATGGGCTCTAAGTACAGTTTGGGCTACAAGGTGCGTGTCCCCCGAAAAGAAATTGGATACTGCCGCGGACCAGCGGTATCCGTTTTTCTGCCCAGACGGCAATAGCAGCTTGAGCACAAACGGTCACGGAAGAGGGGGATGATGATGAGTCGGAGGAAGAGGAAGAAGAAAAGGAGGAGGAGGAGCAGCAGCAGCACCAGGAGGAGGAACGGTAGGAAGAGAAGAGGCTGTGGAGGAGGAGGAGGGAGGGGAGGTGCAGCGGAAGGGAGATGGCGAGGGCGAGAAGGAAAATGACGCGGATGCGGAGGTATGTGGAGGAGGAGGCAAAGGAGGAGGCTAAAGTCGAGGAGAAGGAGGAGGAGGAAAAAGAGAACAAAGACGACGATAACGAAACAAACGAACGACCATGCCAAAGGCGCAGGCCGATCAGGAGCAGGAAGACGCGCAATCACTCTTGAAAGCCACCTTGGCTGAACAAGTTAACAGCTTTGTGATCTTGGGCTCTGGCTACAGCTAATAAGCTGCGGTCTCTCGGGGCAACCTGGGGGCCACCAGGGACAAGAGACAGGATCTGGGGCGCAACGTCTTGGTCTGACGGCGGGAGCTCGCGTAGCTTCGCCTCGCCCACACACGCGTAACAAACGAAACGAAACGATTTCCAGGTTGGGGCACCTCATGTTTCCCGTCGGTCTCACCCACCCACCCCCGATACCCACACTCTGCCACCTGGCCGGCCGATGGCGGCCCAATCAAGGACCTCACATCCGACCGGGCAGTAAGACATCAACGTTTTTGGGGCCAACGTCGCCGTCATGTTGTTGACGTTGCGAAATGAGCGCAAAGTGGGACGGGGCAAACATCACGGGCGAAATGAGCGCTACGTCGCTCTCACTTCGGCGCCGCGCCCGCTCTTCCCGAGAATGGAGCTTCCGCTTGGGCGCCGCGCGCAGGTCTCACTCAATAGTTTCGTCGACAGCGGGGTCTCGCGTGAGCGTGCGACATGTCGCTATCGCGTCGGCGCCGTGCAGATGTTTGCCCGTCGACTCGCAGGAAAGCGGCAGCGGGGCCGAGCGAGAGCGGGCAAAATGCTGTTTTCGCGTAGGCGCCGCGCATATTCCCAATGAAAATTACAATGCCGTTTCGACCCAGCGCGCCAAGATTTCGCCGGGCTACAGCCAACCCGTATAATGAGGATGCGCGATAAGGATACAAAAGCCTTGGAGGGCAAGGGTGACGTTTTTCGAACGAGGCTGGCTGGCGAAAGTCGCTAAGGATGGGTCGAAGGGGAAGGATGCAAAAGTAACCTTAGACGGTCGCTCATCCTTACTATGCGGATTGACTGCACACGGAATCGCGCGCAACTCCCCATATCAGGCTGCGTGCGCCACCATTTGATCATTGTGGAAGGGTGGGGGTGGGCGGGGCCCGCTGACTCGCTCGACCTGGCAAGCTTGACCCCCACACACCCCAAATGGCACTCATCATCACGGCCGCTCCGCCTCCCCTTCCCTCCCCCCAACACCATCCATCGACCTCCCCTCCCCCCCACTCCCTCTGCCTCCCCTCCCTCGCTGTCCTCTGTCTCTGTCTTCCTGTCTTCTGTCTCTTCCTTCCTGCCGGACCCCCCCCCCTCCCTTCCCCCCCCCTCTGGGCAAACCAGAAGATACCCATACCGCGACTCCCCGGACCCTTCCCAGGGCGGGTTCTGACAGGAATTTCAAGGTGAATCCAGCCGTGGCGGCAAGGGCCTTCCAGGAGGCTCAGAAAGGCGAACAAAAGCGGGCATGCGTAGCAGTATCGGTACCTCTTCCTTCTCTGGACTCACCCCTCCTTCCGCCCCTCCCCGCTCCGGACCGTCCAGGAGGGCTAAAACATAGCCGTCCTAATTCCCGTCGACGTTTTAGGCAGTTCAGATCGGTCAATAAGTCGGGAGGCCTATTTTAAAGCATTCTGGAGTGTCAGAGCCTCCGCCCCCCCCGCTGCCGAGCCGCCCTCTGCCGCCGCGCGGCCTGAAAGCAGAGGCCTCCATAGGCGAGAACGTCGCCGAGGAGGATCGGCCAGCGCACCGCCGAGGCGCCGCTCGGCCTACGGGCGCCGCAGGAGCCCCCGACCCGCCGCAGTGCCTCCTGGCACGCTAAGGCGCGAAAGAATGCCGAATGCCAAGTGCTGCCTGGAAGGATTTCTGTAGTCTTCCGAAGGGCCCACCCGCTCCTAACGCCTCACGGCGAGCGCACCTGCGCGCTCCAACCCTACACGCTGGTCGGAAGAAGTGTGTCGAAAAATGAAATAGGAAGGCGGGTAAACTAGATTGGGTCCAGGCCCTCCAAGAGAATAACAAAACACAGCAAAAAAGCAGATCGAATCTTGAAGTCTTCCAAGAGGCCCACCCGCTCCTCACGCCGAGCACACCTGCGTGCACCACCCCTACTCCCTGGATGGCCGTCGCGTCTCCCTGGGAGCCACGGTGGCGGGGATTGCCGCGGGCAGCTGAAAATTCCTGTTCCCTCATGGTGTTTCGCTGGATGGCTCTCATACGGTGAGGGCATTGGATGCGGAACCGTTGAACCATGATCCAAGGTCTGCGAGCCAGTGGAACACCAGTTGCGGCCCGGCCATGGCTATCACCGCCGCCCTTATCAGATAAGGAATCCCTCAGGGTCTGAAGCCTCCTAGGCACATTCCTTAGCGAACGCCCCCACCGCAGTGGTGAAAAAGGACAAAAGAACTCTTTTAAAGAAGAGTCCCAAAAGAGGGGGCGGGGAGCCCGAGGACACAAATGCCGGCAACATAATCTATTCTGGAATCGTGTTCTCACCTCAAGGCCGGCTACTTGTGCGGTCCGGACGGCCACGATCCTGTGTAAAAGCCGTACGGTGCACATGGCCGTGCTTTCAGCCATGGCCCGCCTGTCAGCGTTCCTGGGAATCATATGGCCATGCTCATGGGAATCCACGCTTTCATTAGCCGACCTCCTAGTCTTCGATCCACCTCTGCACCTCTGTTGCTAGTGTTGTGCTTTGCTGGGGCACTTTGATCCTCTGGCGCGTAACGGTCGTCACCCTGGCCACACCCTCCCCCCGACGGGTGATGATAACGATCGCACGGAGGGAGGGGCCCTGGATCCCCTCCCTACATGCGGGTGGTCGCTCGCGTACTATGGCGATCGCAATGCACCCCAGCCCCGACGTGCCCCACCCCGCCCAGGCATTACCGTTACTCGGGGCCCCAACCTCCCCCCCCCTCGGGTAACGACCGCTACCAGAAATACTGAAAAACTGTTTCCCAGCTCTGCATGTCCCGCACTTAAGCCGCACAAGGTGAGCTGCAACGGCGCGCGGGGTTGCGGCAGATTCGTGTAGTGACGACCGCGCGTAGTTCAACCTGGAACGATCGGGGGCTTTCGTTCTGTCTTGGCCACTTCTGGGTTACTGGCAGAGTTCAAGCTGGAACGCCCGCGGCGGGGTCGCGGCCACGTCGGCTGCAGCGGCGCGCGGGCATGCGCTCTCGAAATCAGCGGCGTTCCCTAACTCCTAACATCCTCGCGCCGTGACAAAAATCACGACGGACAGACCTTTGGGCGCCCTCGCTAGGCCCCGGGACCGTCAAAAACGACTCGGACCAAAATGAGTACCGACAAAACTGGGCACGATAACCCCACAGCAGACGTTGCCCCAAATTGGCAGCGACCGCTGCTGGGTATGCGACCATCTGTCTTACGGAGACACCGTCCGCGGCGACGCCGACAGCGGGCCCTTTCCAAAAATGGGCAGAAACTGCTGTCCGTCTTCGCCCCGTCCTTTCCGTTTCGGCTTCGATCGTACCGAGCGAGTCTGGAGATCATGCGGGTCTCAGGCCACTCGGGCTCGCCCACACGCCCGGCCGAGAAGCCCGTATGCTCCCCCCGAAGCGGGGAAGCCCATCGTCCCGGAGGCGGTGGAGACTGGCCGGAATTTCCGTCACCGCCCACGCAGATTGCGAGATGGGCTGCGCTGGGACGAACGATCTGGAACGACTCGGGAATCTTCTGACCCGGGTCAATCCAGACCCGGGTCAACAAGAAACAATTACCCCAGTGCGACCCTACCTAGAAGTTGGAGCCTCTAGGAAAGCAGCATTAGTTGCTATACTATGCTGTGCTATGCTATGCTGCGCTATGATATGCTATGCTATGCTATGCTATGATGCGTTATGCTATGCTATGCTATGTTATGTTAAGCTATGCTATGTCATGCTGCGCTGTGCTATGCTAAGCTATGCTAAGCTATGCTAAGCTATGCTAGGCTATGCTAGCACCGCTGAACGCCTCACTCCGCCAACCTCGGGACATGAGCGTGGGCGGCTGTGTGGCAGGGCCTCCGGACTTGGGCCGAAATGGTTACGGAAGGCACTGCTTGCGGGGGCTCCGGTCCGGCCATCGAGGCTAGCTCGGCGTCTGTCGCACATTGTTTTTGCTTTGCCTTTCCTTTGCTTTGCTTTTGCTTTTGCTTTGCGTTGCCTTGTTTTGCTTGCGCTTTGCTTTGATGTCGCTGCTGTTGATTTGCCTTTGCTTTGCTGCTATGCTATGCTATGCTCTGCTATGCTATGCTCTGCTATGCTCTGCTATGCTGCGCTGTGCTATGCTGTGCTGTGCTGTGCTGCTCAATGCAATGCAATGCAATGCTATGCTATGCTATGCTATGATATGCTGGCCTATGCTATGATATGTTGTGCTGCGCTATGCTACGCTACGCTATGCTATGCTATGCTGTGCTCTGCTATGCTAAAGCTCAGCGAAGCTAAGATGAAGGTACGCTAAGCTAAGATAAACCTGAGCTAAGATGAAGCTAAACTAAGCTAAGATGACATAAGCTAAGTTAAGATGCGGTAAGCAACGCTAAGCTGAGGGGATGTAACTGGGGGAACCGCGGGCGGATCCTGGGGGAACCGCCCGGGGCGGAGCCCACTGCCCGGCCCCTTTAAGCCAAGAGAGTAAGAACCCTTCTAGCCAGAGCCTAGGTAGGGGAAAAAACTGCAATGCAGGACAAAAAACTGCAACGCAGGTCTTCGCAAACCCGGGTCAGCCAATATGCGCGGCCGCCTCGCGGCCACGAGCGGCTCGCTAACCCGGGTCAGCCAGAGAGGTTCTTCGCAGGATCCTGCAGGGTCCGGTGCCCTGGCTGACCCCGTTTGCACTGACCCCCGTCTCTTAGGCCCCGAATGACGGCGGCATCGGCGCCCGGGCTGACCATCGGGTGAATGGGTGCGCGTCGTGGCGTGGGCCCACGGATTTCTCGAGTACCCCCCCCCCGTTGCGCCACTCGAATTCGACCCCTTCTCTCCAAGTGATGCGTCGCCGCGTGCACAGTGGACCTGGTTCTGCATGCAGGCACCGCTTCGTCCCATCCCTGCTCTATCCTACCCCTCCCCTTTCCTTCTCTTTCAGGTCCTCCCCCGTTCTCCTTCACTAGAAGCCCTCTCCGATCGTGCATACAAAAGCTTGGACGCGCGGAGAGGAGAGCGAGAACACCAGACCTCGACTCATCGCGACTGCCAGCGCGGTGCGAATCCGAAGGCGCCAGGCAGACCGTGCCAGGCGCAATAGTCTTACAGCGGTGGGAAGGTCTTGCCAACGTGGACGTCTTGGCGCACACTTCGACCTGCTGGGGACAGATACGTATGTTCAACTAGTCACGGGATGGCGAACGAGGAAGACTCTCGACTCAACTCGAGTCACCATGAGCACCATCCGTGACTGAGCAAATCGTTCTACGCGGAGCAAATGCGTCAATGAACACCAAAGCGTATCGATCGTCCCTTGACGTCTGGAGCGGCGAGCCTGCGTGTCACAGTGTGCAGCTTGCCTCGAGGCTGGAGCCTCGAGGCAGCGGGACAACACCCTGAGTCCTGGGACGTGTCCCCACACTCACAAACAAATGAGGTGACCGCTGAGGGCATGTGAGCAGAATGGAACGTCCTCGGCATGCCGCAACCAATACGAGGGATACACTCCTGCTTAGAGCTGAAACATTATAAACTTGGGAAGCGAACTTCCCTCCAAACGTTTTCTTAAACAGCAGTCCAGGTCAAGACATACAAAGATTGTGCGACAAATAACACTCAAAGAAAAAGCTCAGGGCCAAACCCAGCTTCTCGACGATGGTCTTAACCGACATCTGAAATGCATGAACACTGATGTGCTTAAGAGTTCTGATGAGTGTAAGCAAACGTTCGGACGATGAAGAACGCAGCAGAGGCGAGGGGAAGGAGACACGCAAGCGGCGGAGGGGCTGCGGCACGAAAGCTTGCAGCGGAAGAGGAAGAGGAAGCGAAGGATGAAGTGAGGGGGAAGTGGAAGACGACGACGGGGCGAACAGGGATAGTCAGCGAGACGGATCAGAACGAAAGGTCGAGCAGGAGACGTGGTGGTTTGAAGAAGTGAAGGACGCGGAAGATCGGATGAAGCCAGAGCCGAAGAATGAGCTGGTCAAGGGCGGAGTCCAGGATGAGGAGACGCGGACTTTGATGCGAGTAGAATGCGCAGCCCTACCGAGTCTGGTCTCAAACAGTCAAGTCTGACCCTATCTCGCCACACAATCAAACAGTACGGCGAGCGTTCAGCCTTGCCTAAATAACGCCATACAGTCAAGTCTGGTCCCTTCGCGAGCTCTATGAAAAACCTGGCCAGGCAGTCTCCACCCCTGGGTCGGTCCTCGGAGGACTGGAGGCTGGCACCAGCACGCACCTCGGCGGCCGCCTCCGCCGAGAGAAGCTGGCCCAAAGCCTCTCAGCAGGCCTAGATATCACCACCAACGCCGAGAACCAGAATCACCATCACCGGTCGGACGAAGGGATGGACAGTGAGCTTGCCTTCGCTCGGACGCCCATTCCCAGTGCGTTGTGCGGTTTCGTGCGTGTTTTTGTTTTGGGGGGGGGCGCAGGATGGTCCAAGATGCTCCTAGATGGTTTAGCGTTTTCTGGCGCTGGCCTCGCCGAGAGAAGCGCACACGTCCGAGCGATGCCAAGGCAAGGGGATGCTGGCTTTCCCAGCGCCTCCTGGCGCCAACGTATCGATGACGGCGCCAGGCGGCGGGGCCGAAAACAGCTGCAAGCAACAGATTCCGTAACGTCCCCCGTCCCTGCCCGTCTGAGGCGACCCCCGACGCTGGTGCTGGTGCCAGCTTCTAGCAGGAGGCTGGAACCGCACGCGGCCGGACCCATGTGTGGCACACGCGGAGGCCGCGCACGCTGGACACGGGTGCGGAGGGCCGCCGCAACCACCCAGCCTGCGCCGCACGAGGGCCGAGCGCTGGATGGGGCGTGCGAACCACGTGCACCCAGCTTGCGCTCGGGCCCGCCACGCCGTACGCATCCAGCCCCCCTTCGGTGGTTCCAAGATGGGGTCCTGAGGGATGGGGCCCTTAGGATAGGAAGGGGCTCAGGGGTGGACGTGCCTTGTTCGAAGCGTCCTGTCTCTAGGACCCCATCCCTCAAGACCCCATCTTTGAACCACCGATCCTGGGCAGGCCTCCGACGGCTGGGCCGCGGCTCGGCGGGGCCCTTCCGGCCCGCACCCCGCCAGCCGGCGCTGCCGATATCGACCGGGCCGGCCCAGCCTATACCGAGGCCTCGCATGCCGAGGCCTCCTCGCTCTATCGTATATACACGGGGCCCGCTCCGACAGCGCGCGCTTCGACAGGAACCAGCAACTCAGAGGAGAAACCAATACCCATACCGCTACATTTCCCTCGTCTTCCCCCTTTTGAAACACCGCTGGACTCGCCTCGAAACTCTGGTCAGAACGCACCCCAGGAGAGGTCAGGAGAGTGGCGGTATCGGTACCTTTTGATTCCCCCAGCGACGAGCCTGGGGTCGCTACGATGGGCGCGGCCGCACAAAAAGCAAGGTGGGCGGGAGCTCACTGGCCGTACCCATGGCCACTGAAACCTAACATCCGCGCCTTGCAGGGGAGGGGGGGGAGGGGCAGGTCACTAATCGAAAGCGACTGCGCGGGCCTACGTGTATTCGTGCACGTTCGCGCGTCAGTTCACGAATGTTCACGAAGAGGGACAGGTTGAGCTCCCGCCGCTGATATCCCTCAACAAGTCTTCGATCACGCTGTTCAGCGTGGTCTTTAGCTCCTCGGGAGTTGTGACCCGTTGGTTCTCGTGCCTCGCGAAGTTTCTCCTCGACAACAACACCTGCAGCGCGTGTCTCCGCTTCTTCGGCGCGCGTCTCACGTGCCGTTCTGTATTCGCCATCAGGCGCGAGACAAACGCGTCCAACTTCTCGGCGGTGGGGACGCAGTGATTTTGGATGTTGTGCTCGATCTGCTGGACCACGCCTGTGAAAACACTGCCTAACTATACGCCCACGCCAGTCTTAGCCCGGCGAGTCCTGGGCACGAATCGGCGAATGTATCCTCCTGGCCTGATGAGAGAGGAATCGACTACACGCAAGAGTGACCCTGGGTAAGAGCGACCTTTGGTGCGCGGCGTTTGGTGGCCGCGAGGGGACCAAACACGAGCGCGCAAGACGCTAATACCGCATCGCGTTCGGCGATCGGGGGACCCCATTGGGCCCGCACCAAATGTCACTCCGGCGAAGGGTCACTATTACGTGTAGTCGAGAGGAAGACGTGCACGCAGATTCTGGCCCCAGGGCTGCTCTGGCCAAGGCGGGCGCGGGCGGATAGTTGGCGTGCCCCCCAGACACCCCTGAGGTACTTGACCAGCGGGTCGACCGACCACTCCTGAGGCGAGGCAGCCAGGGAAGGAGAGGGGATGACATGCAACGTCGGGCGTGCCTTCGGACTGATGAGGAGGAGGAGAAGGATGATGAGGAGGAGGAGGATCGGGAATGGAGAAGGGAACTACTTCGGAGACCCCATCGTGTAGAGTACTTCGGCGTTGCGAAGGCCCTCTCGCGCGGAGGAGAAAGAGGAAGAGAAGGGATGGTATAGTGAGGAAGAGGAAAAGGGAGACGAGAAGGGACTCTAAACAAATGTGCAGTTTTTATGTCATTGTCGGAATCCGAAGGCGTTCTTCAGACTCGGGACCCGTCAACAGAATATCCAGGATGCAAAGCCCGTCAGCGGGAATGGGGTCGAGGGGTCAGGGGCTAGCGACTCGACCAAATCAGCTCGTCAGAGGTCCGGGGAGAAGGATTGGTCTACCACGGCAGCCTTCAAAGAGGGCAACGGACCCTGTTAGAAAGGGACGGCCGTTTCAAAGGGCCCCTCCACCTCACCAACACCTTTCACAAGGGGGTCCTCTAGACGGCTTTCAAGATGACTCTGGTGTCCTTGGAGGCTCTTGACCAGTTCAAAATGCTGGGGCTCTGGCGTCGAAGACCTGAAAGGCTCAGAAATACTACGTAAGTATCAGAAAGCATTACGACCGCAAATCTCCGACGACTCCCCAAAACATCCAACGCCACGAAACACCACAACGGCGCGAACGGTCTCCTTCGATCCACGAGGGTCCCAGGGCCCGACGTGGGGCGGCAAATCCCAAGGCACTTCGTCACACGAGAATAAACTTCAAGGCTCTCTTTGATATCTGCGCCTCTGGTCGGGCGTTGGAAGAACTGGGTTTAGTGGAACCTGTTTTAGTGATGTGTGCTGGGGGAGGCCCCCCCGCCGCGTTCCACTGACCGGAACTGCCGTCACCCGAAAAACACCAGCTACGGCAGACCTGGTTTAGTGATTCTGGCCAATTCAAGGGCCACGGGGCCCTACCGCTAACCGGGTCCCCTTACCTGGGGTGGAGGCTATACCCGATCTGGGAAGAAGGGCCCCGCGTCGCGTTCTGGATGAGCGACTGTCCGGGGCTCCTTGGTGGGCGGTTCCCGCCGGCAGGGCACGTCGCGGCCGAACGGGTCCCGCTTGAGCAGTGGACCCATCTGCAGCAGCAGGAGGGGGGATGGGACGGGGAGAGGGGGGGCAAGAGAGAAGGGGAGGGAATGTGGGAAGGAGGGGAAGCGGGCCGGGGGGGATGAGGGAGCTTTCTGTCTCAGGCCACCGCAGGCTAAGTTCTCGCTGGCTCCCGAAAGCGGACCAGCAAACAAGGAAATGTGAAAAGGACCAACGGGCATCCGCGCCTAAGGCAAGGAAGCACACTTCCAAACGTCAGAAGCAGGCGGCAGCTGAGACGCCGCGGGCGCAAAGTCCACCTGGGAGCAGAGAAGGCGACATCGGCGACTGCAAAGCTGAAACGCGTGGGAAACGACGCGATCGCACTGCTCCACTCCACCGCGCGCCCGCGGCACTGAGGCGCGCGCGCGCTAGGCCGCCATCTCCTGGGGCGAGCACGCCTCCTCCGCAGGAGGCCGCTCTGAAAGCAGATCGGTGCCGACGCGGTATCTAAAGACCTTCTTCGAAGCACCGGCCGGGCAGGCGCCTGGGCCGAAGGAGGCAGCTCCAAAGACACGCGGGCATCGACGCCGCACCGTCCAAGAGAGTCTTGCTCCGAGGCCGCAGGGAGGCGGCTCAGGAGGCGCCTCTCTGAGCCTCAGCCCAGGGAGGCGGCTCCCGGGGCACGTCGGCGCCAACGGCGGAGCCCGGGATCTGATTCGAAGCGTCGCGGCAGAGGGAGGCGGCCCCGAAAACCCGCAGGCACCCTCATCTCGACTGTCGGATCCGCCTCGAGGGCCTCTGCTGCGCGTGCCTCAGCTGAAGGAGGTGGCTGCCAATACAAACGGGCGGAGTCCTCTTCCTCCTCCTCCTCCTTCTCTTCGTCCTCCTCCTCCTCCTTTTCATCCCTCCTCTCCCCCCTCCTCCTCACGCCCCCTCATCCTCCGCCGTCCTGTTCCTCTTCCTCCTGCGTCTTCGGTTCCGTCCTCCGTCCTTTGTCTTCCCTCCTCCGCCTTCTTCTCCTCCTCCTCCTCCTCCTCCTCCTCCTCCTCCCCTCCTCCTCCTCCTCCTCCCTCCTCCTCCTCCTCCTCCTCCTCCTCCTCCTCCTCCTCTCCTCCTCCTCCTCCTCCTCCTCCTCTCCTCCTCCTCCTCCTCCTCCTCCTCCTCCTCCTCCTCCTCCTCTCCTCCTCCTCTCTCCTCCCCTTCTCCTCCTCCTCCTCCTCCTCCTCCTCCTCATCCCTCCATCCTCATGCCCCTCCCTCCTCCCTTCTCCCTCCTCCCGCCGCCCTCCACCTCCGGTGACGACGACGCCGACGACGATGGCGACGATGGCGACCTCGCGGCCGCCGCCGCCGCCGCCGACGACGACGACGACGACGAGGACGAGACGACGAGGACGAGGACGAGGACGAGGACGAGGACGAGGACGAGGACGAGACGAGGACGAGGACGAGGACGAGGGACGAGGACGAGGACGAGGACGAGGACGAGGACGAGGATGAGGACGAGGACAGGACGAGGACGAGGACGAGGACGAGGACGAGGACGAGGACGAGACGAGGACGAGGACGGACGAGGACGACGACGACGACGACGACGGACGACGACGACGACGACGACGACGACGACGACGACGACGACGACGACGACGACGACGACGACGACGACGACGACGACGACGACGACGACGACGACGACGACGACGACGACGACGACGACGACGACGACGACGACGACGACGACGACGACGACGACGACGACGACGACGACGACGACGACGACGACGACGACGACGACGACGACGACTACGGCGGCGGCGGCGGCGGCTGCGACGGCGACGGCGACGGCGGCGGCGGCGGCGGGGGGCCTGCGCACGCGCGGCCGAAGGCTCGGCCACGACCACCCGCGGGTCGGCCGCGGGCTGCGCGCACGCGGCGAGCTCCGCGCTGGCGGGCGTCTCCCGGCTGCTGGACTCCGCGGGAGGCTGCTCGGCTTTCCCCTCGGTGACCTCGCGGACGGGCGGGCGGAGGCGGAGGCGGGGTGGTGATGGACGGGGTGCATGGGGAGGAGGGCTAGGGTGGAAGGGGAGAGGGGGGAGGTAAATGGACCAAACTTGTCGAACTGGTACCAATACCGGCCGCCTGGGACCAATGCCACCTGCTTGTGCGTTAGACTGGGGCCCATCCCGGCTGCTCCTAGAAATAAGCAGGAACGCAACTATGTCCTGCAGACGCTCCAGAAGTACAGGAGTATGCTTTAAGGACACCCACTCGCACCTTCCATCTTCCATCGCGGGGACTGGCTCCTGGTTTCTCCAATGACAAAAGAATCGCGTGTGAATCGTATGCGGGTCCTGTGGATCTTGCACGAATGCAATGCGAGTTGTATAAGGTTCCAATGTATACGGCTCCTGTGCGCGACGTGCACGATTCCAATGTGAACGATTTGCGGCTTGAATGCGCACGACACCCCTGTACATCGTACACGACTCCTCTGGGTTGAATACGATTCGTATGTGTACCCTCTCCATGTCTGTGTGACTCGAACGATTCCTAGGTGGTTCGTTTACGAAACATGTGTAAACCGTGATGTAACACTCCTTTGCAAATTGCTTGCGACTGCTATTTGGCGGGTGCACGGAACCGTTGTGTTCTGTATACGGTTCCACTGTGGATCGTGTACGGCTCCTATGTGAATCGTTTACGGCTCCTGTGTGGATCGTATACGGTTCCCGTGCGATACTATACGAGTCAAGTGTGAATCGTACGCAATGCCATTCTGAAACGTAGGCGACTCCGATGTGAAACGCACGCGAGCGCTATGCGAAGCGCATACGATTCCAATGCGAGTCGTATGCAAATCCATGTGCGCCGTATACAGATCCTACGTGCATCGTGTGCGGCAGCTGTGCGACGAGCATATTTTTCATATGTGGTTCGTACACCAATCGCATGTGGACCGTATACGATTCCTGTATGAATCGAAATCGGTTCCCATGTGAACCGTACAATATACGATTCCCCCGTGAACCGTTCATGAAACCCGTGTGAATCGTATAGGAGCTCGATGTGACTCTTCTACTTTCCCTGTGTGAGCCGTGTACGACTCTTTTGTGGATCGTTTGCGACCCCGATGAGAATCGTACATGGGTCCTGCGGACCGTGTAAAACTCCACTGTGGATCGCACGCGGCTCCTATGTGAAACACACCCGCGAACTATGTGAACCGTCTACGATTCTAACGTTAACCGTAAACGGTTTCAACGTGAATCGTATACGGTTCCAATTTGCATGGGATGCAAATTCATGTAAATCGTGTGCAAACCCCACGTGCATCGTGTAGGACTCCTGTGGGTCGTATACGAATCCGGTTTGAATCGGGTACGATCCCAATGTCACTCGCAAACAATTCCTATGTGAAACGTATACAGATGGCAATCCGCACACGGTTGCAATGCGAATCGTGTACAGGTCCATGTGCACCGTACACAAAACCTACGTGCCTCGTATACTGTAACTGTGTAAATTGCATACGCTTCCCATGTGAACCGCACACGCATCCCACGTAAAGCGTCTGCGATTCCCGTGTGGGTCGCATGCGACTCCTATGCGAAGCGTTGGCAATTCCTATGTGAACCGTATACGGTTCGTACGTGAATCGTATACCACTCCGACTTATGTCGGATACGATTCCAATGTTCATCGCAAACGGCTCCCGTGCGAAACGTGCACAGATGCTCTGCTCCTGTGCGAATCGCGCACGGACCCCATGTGAAGCGTATGTGGTTTTCGTGTCGGTCGTATACGACTCCTATGTGAATCGCTAGCGGATCCTATGTGACCCGTGCACGGTTTCTACGTGAATCGTATACGAACCCATGTGAATCATATACGGTTCCAAGGTGGCCCGTACACGATTCGTATGTGACTCGTCTACGCTCGATGTGTGGATCGCTTGCGGTTCCTATGTGAATCGTATACGTCACCTGTGTGAACCGTAAATGGCTCCTACATGAATCGTATACGATCCCATTTTGAATCGTAGACGACTCCTATGTGCATTGCGGGCGCGTGCGATTTGAACCGTATACGATTCTCATATGAGGTGCCCACTTTCCCAATGTGAATCGTCTACGACCCTGTGAATCGTAAACAGATCCTACGTGTATGGTTACAATAACTGTGTGAACCACGCGCGGTTCCTACGTGAACCGCCTACCTGTGAAGCGTATACAGCTCATACGTGGGCCATCTGCGATTCCTCTGTGGATCGTAAGCAAATTCTGCCGACGTCTTTTGTGGTCTTCTGCTACTTAAGACGCCGTCTGGATACTTTTTGTCTTGAGAATATTGAAGGTATGTATGAAGAAGTCTTCCGAAAACTTCTTAACACATATAATTGTAACCATATTCTCAGCCGGGAATGGAAACGATTCTCGCGGGATCGGTCCCGAACAGGCCAGGCTTGGGACTAGTAGGCTGGGATTGGTCCAATGTCGGACAGGGGGGGGGGGGGGGGGGAAATCGGGAGGGGAAGCCTTCCCCCCCAGATCCCCCATCCTCCTCCCCAGATCCTCTATCCTCCCCCCCACAGATCCCCCATCCTCTTCCCCAGATCTCTTATCCTGCTCCCCCCCTTCCCCTTACAAGGAGGAGGGAGGAGGGGGGGATCTGCAAGGAATCGCGTGCGCGCAAATCCCACCCCCTCATCCTAAGGAATGCTCCACAAAACGCGCTCGCGCCGCCGGGGAGCCCACTCCCCCACCCCGAGGTCACCCGCTTCGCCTGCGCCCAAAGGGAGAGGCTCGGGGTGTGGGGGGGGGCGGGGCCCCCGAGCCTCCCCCTCCACACGCTCGGGGAGGGGAAGGCAGGATAGCAAAAGGGCTGGGTAGAGACTCCGCTCAAGTAGATGGTTTCCCTGGCGCCTCCTGACGCCTGGAGGCGCCCATGTATCGAAGAATGGGCCGGGGCCGAAACCAGCTGCATGCAGCAGGTTTTGTGCAGCCCTTTCCTTATCCTACCCTTTCGTCCGGCCCGAGACGCGCCCCCTCTCCCCCCCCCCCACGCGCCCCCTACGCCGCCTGAATGTGTCCATATCCACTGCCGCGAGTCGTGTATTCAAGACCCGGATGTGGACATCTGCCCGGATTTTGCTGCCCTATAAAACGCAACGCGCAACATGTAGCGTGTTGACACGGAGCTCAACATGCAGACCGAAAACGTAGGTCTGGATAGATACGCTCGCCAAACCGTGGATCGAACGCAGCGCATTAACACGGACGTTTCGTGCTGCGCTTCAGCGCGGGCGTACAGGGCCAGCTAAGCCCAGGGCACGACGCCGACGGAGTGGATGTGGACATCCTCTGACAGTGGACGCCCCCCCTCTCCAGAGGGAGGAGTCGCCACCGCGTCGCATCGGCGGTGGCCTCGCTCCGCGGGAGGGGGTGGCGCCTCGCACCGCCATTCGGCGACGTGCGTGTCGGCGCAAGCCCTCGCTCCGCGGTCCGCGGGGGGATGGCGCCCTTCGGACGCCGGGGGACTCGCGGCACAACTGGGCGCTGCGTGCGCGCGCGGCGGGGCCCCGCGCGGGGGGAGTCGCAGCCGCGTCGCCTCGGCGGTGACTCGCTGCGCGGCTGGCGCGGGGCTCGCTGCGCGGCTGGGGTGGCGCCGCGGCGCAAGACTGCGTGCGCGCGGGCTGGAGTCTCGCGCGGGCAACTGCGTCGCATCAGCGGGGGTTTCGCTCCGCGATGGGTGGCTCCTCGAAGCTGGAGGGTGGAGGCCGCCGCGAGGAGCGCACGAACCCCCCAGGATCTCCAAAAGAAATTCCACTGGGAAATCCGATTGACTCCGCACACTCACTGAAACCTCCTGCAGAATCCCCAATGGTTCTGGAGGAACGCTTATAGGGGTACATAATAAACTGTATCATGTCGCATGCTTTTTCTTAGGATTCAGGAAGGGATTCCCAGGACCCTGGAGGACTTCCTCGGGACTCCAAAGAAGTCATCCAGAACCTGGTGTGACTGTCTCTGAAGTCCTTGGAAATCCAAGGATAAACATATGAAGAAATACTTGGAATCCGTATGGGAAAGTCAATCGGATGCATAGTGCGCCTGACGAAGTCAATCGGATTCCTAGTGCAATTCTTGGAAAGCCCAAAATTCATTGGGATCCCGTCGGAACTCCGATGGGATCGACACAACTTGATGAAATAATCCCGTGGAAGTCATCAAGAACTCGATTATGGTCCAGAAAGACTTCGTAGGGCTGCCGAGGAAATCCTCTGGGTTGCTGAGAAGCTCACCATGGCATCCTTAGGATGTGTGAAGACATCTTCCAGACATCAATACAAGCGCCGAGGAACCACGAGCACACAGGACGCATAAGGCGATACCTCGAGGACCAGGGCGAACCAAAAATCCCCCAAGAGGCCAGAAAAACAAAAAACACCTATAACATCATAGACTGCACCGCTAGGGCCAAACCTGTGACACCGGTGTCAAGGAAAGGCGCCCTTCTGTCAGGAGCGTCGTCGTCCTCCTCCTCCACGTCCTCCTCCTCCTCCTCGCCCCCCTCCTCCTCCTCCTCCTCCTTCTCCTCCTCCTCCTCCTCCTCCTCCTGTTCCCACCCCCTTCTTCTTCTCCTCCTCCTCCTCCTCCTCCTCCTCCTCCTCCTCCTCCTCCTCCTCCTCCTCCTCCTCTGGATGAGCGTCGAACGTGGTGAGGGCATCGCCCTTTGGAACGCCGATTGTCCCGAGGGCACCCGCCACAAGGGGGCGGCCCTCCCCCAGCCGCCCCCCGCCAGGCCATCTGATAAAAGCTCCCGTGGGGGCCTGAAAGGCGAAGGCGGCGTCACGCCCACAAGAGCAATACGAAACCAAGACGAAGATAACGGCGGGTCATCGGGAATCTCCCAGATCCGGAAGCTCTGGAGGATGCATCGGGCGCCGCGGCCTGCTCAGAGCGTTCTGGACCGCTCTAGCCCGGCCCGACAAGAGGCTCCCAAAGGGCCCCCCAGAGGCTCCCCAAGACTGCCCCAGACGGGCCCCGAGAGCGCTCCCAGGAGACCCCAAGAAGCATCCCTGAGGACTCTGGCCCGCAACCCAGGCACGGTGGCGGGATAGGCCGAAGGCCATGAAGCAGGCTCCCATGGGGGCCTGAAACGACGACAGTGTCGGGGATGGGAACCTTTTGCGTCGAGAGTGGGCGCGGTGAAATCGGACAAGGACAACAACGTCACAATTGGGGGCTGCGACCGTCTCGAGGGGGGGCGGTCCCCGACGCTGCTGTGTGATCCAGCCTCCCCCTGGCCGTTCCGCCTGGCGCTCAAAGGAACCCGCTGGGGTGACAAAGGTGTCGACGATGAGGATGGGAGCGCTGCATTCGAGAGTGTGGGCGCGGGGGAATGTGGAAAATGACGACGGTATCGAGAGAGCACCGACCGTTCCAAGGGCGCTCGCCCTGGGCCTCCCCCCCACCAACGCGCCATGTTGCTGTGTAGTTTCGCTGGTTGCTTCCCCTGGGGCCCAAACAGTAACGACAGATGCAAGGATGGTAGGCCTTTCAGTCGAGGGAGTGGGCGCGGTGAAGTTGGATAACATAGCAACACTATGGCACTTGGGGCCCCAACGATGCCCGAAAACACGGCGCTGGGGGGCGGTGCTCCCCCTGGCCGTCCCGCCCGGCCCTGGGGGGCGGCTCCCAGCCGGTTTCGTTTGCACGGCTGTGAGAGGAAGGCGGCAGGGGCAGGCGGATTGTGACAAAGGCAGGCTGCGGGGGCAGGCGGGTTGGGCGGCTGGTGGTTTGGCTGGCTGGCTGGCGGGTTGGACGGTTAGGGGTTTGGGCGGGTTGGCTGGTGCGCAGGGTGGCTGGTGGGGCTGGTCTGGGCTGATTGGCTGGTCGGGTCGGTTGGGCTGGCGTGTTGGGCTGCCCAGGGCAGTAGGTGACAATCCCCATTGACGCCCATTGTCTTTTGGATGACAATGCGTAGAGACAATTGGCCCTCATTGACCTTCATTGACCCTGTACAGATATAGTACGTATAATGAAAACTGCAGATTACGCATATGCTTTCAACTGCATACGCACTCATCCCTGCATTCTGAATTGCGAGTATGTGTACACTTGTGTTCAAACGCACCACCTCGCTTGCAAAACATACGCTCTCGCATAACTTCACTTCGAGGAACACAATTACCGTGTTGCGAGGAAGGGGTTGGGAAGATACAGAGCACGACTGTGTAATAGGCACCTGATAACATACGTGGAACTATTGATGATTTGATCATGTATTCCCACCCCTTCCTCCCAACTCGATAATTGCCTTTGTGACACTTCGATGAGCACTACCACGCGTAGCCTCACCATTCAACCGACCGTTCAACTGAACATCTATAACTGTGTTTACCAATGACGTCTGCTCTACGTTTACCGTTTCTCCACCGTGCATGCCGTTCATGACCTACGATGTCCCGCCTTACCTTAACTAGCCTAGCCTTGTCTGCATGGTCGTTACCATTATCTGTCCAGTCGCCGGTGGAACTACGATTCTCCTCACATGTGTGGGTATATTTACAACGACATAATCTACGCATCCATTTTACAGGTACATGTGAATGTACCAGTACACTTGCAACCAACTGCGCATACACCTTAAACAATGTATCCTCTCACCTTACCAGATCCGAACTTTTCTTACAGTTCACTACGGCACAGCACCGTACATGGCAGTACCTCTTTGTATGCTGTCTTGTAGTTATGCGTTCACAGTTGTTTTGCCTTGTCTTGTCTGAGCTTAGCTTCGTTCCAACGGTTGACAACCTTCCTCCTCCAACTCCTCCGCCTCCCTCCCCTACGCCCCCTTCCCTCCCCTCCTCTTCCTAATCCTGTTCTCCTCCTCAACCTTGTGATGCCCCTCCTCCTCCTCCTCCTCCTCCTTCTCCTCCTCCTCCCCATTTTTCGCTTGCCTTCCTTCCTCCTTCTCCCCCGCTAATTATCCTACTCATCTTCTCCTCCCGATCGTCCCCTCACCCCTTCCCCCTCCTCCCCGTCTCCTCCTCTTCCTGCTGTTCCCCCTGGACCTCGTCATCGCGCGAATCACCATCATCCTCTGTCAACCCACTTACTTTTCTTCTGCCTTTCCGTCTCCTCGTTCTTCTCGCCCTTGCCCACCCTCACCCCCGTTGAGGTATGGGGGGAAGGTTGGTCAGCTCTCGCCGCCCCGCCTGGTCGTCGTCGAACAGTGTCGGCGGCAACATCAAACTTGTCCTGATCGAGTACGGGCGGGTGAGAGATGACGTCGGCAGCTAGGGGAGGGAGGTGCGAGGAGGAGGAGAAGAAAGAGCTGGCACAGGAAGGAAGAGAAGGGTGAGGAGAGGACGGAGACGGGGAAGAGGGCGGAGAAGGAGAGAGGAAGGACGAGGGAGAATCGTGAACAAAAAGACGGATGGAGGAGGAATTGAGGAGTGAGAAGGGAAGGGATGGGAAAAGAGGAGATGAGAAATGGAGGGAAGAAGGGATGATGAAATGAGGATGAGGATGTTTACGGGAAGAAGGAGGAGAGGGGGGAGGCCGCAGGGATAAAGGGACGGATGGGGAGGATGAAGGAGGTTTGGGAGAGGGACGGCCCTGGATGAGGATCGAGAAGGAGGAGGCACGATGGAGGACGAGGACGGAGCAGGGAAGGAGGTGGAATTAGGCAAGGCGGAGGAGAAGAGGAGGGCCAAGCAGGGAGAACGACGAGGGATGCCTTTGTTCTACGTTCGTTCCACGAGGAGGTCTGGATAGAAGGGGGAGAGCGAGGGCGGCGGGAGGCGGGCCAGGGAGGAGGCAGGGTTCACGGGTCGGAAAGAGGCAGGAGGATGCAGGAGGGAGGGGAAGGTAGGAGGAGGGAGGAGAGAGGTGGAGGGCGGAGGAGGGTGGAGGGAGGAGGAGGAAGTGGCCGACGGCCGCATCGTGCTCGTCCTGATCGGGTCCGGCATCAGCAGCCCGTTCGGCCCGTTCGGCGAGGGAGCCACGTCTGGCGGCGTCCGCGGGCGGGAGTGCTCCGAAGAGTTGGTGGACGTGTCCCACCCGCCCGAAGAGCAGCGCGACCCGGGTCCTGACAGGCTGGCGGCGCGACGACGACGTCGTCGCTTCGAACATTGTTTTTGGAGCTTCTGCTGGAGGTTCTCGTCGCCATGGCTGGGCGCATCTCGGGAAGCGGGCCAGCAAGGACCCTGGTAGGGGTCCAGGGGGCTGGGCTTGCGCCGATTTGATTCGTGCGTGGGCGCGCATCAGCAAACCAACGGCGCACATTTCTGACTAAACGAAGAACCAGGAACAACACATCGACGGAACGTCGGGACACTCTCACCAAAAACGCGATCCATGCAGTCCCGGGCCCTTCCAATACACCCTGGCGACCCCCTGCAACCATGGCTGGAGTGGGATTCCGTTCGGATGGGTTTGAACCCCACCCTGCATTCTGTGGGCCCCAGGGGCCGCACTGGGACAAGAGACCCAAATTGAGCCAACCCTGCCTTCGCGATGATGGAACGAGATCGCGGGATGTTATGATGAAGTCGTTGGCTCCGAACTTGTGGTGCACATCGGGCCAAGGGTGTGGAGGGGGCTGCTCAGGACGATTTCAGAATTCCAGGAAAGCTCTCATCGAGGCGCGGCTGATGAAAACCGATCCAAGCTCAGAACACAGTATGAAACCCAAGTGCTTGCCCTGTGGAGGTGTGAGATACGCGGTGTGAGCTACGTGGTGTAATCTATGTCGTACAATTCACTTTGACTGTCTTGAATGTCCTCTCCACTGCTCGTGCAAACATCCCACCCTCCCACCCGCAACTTGGTCGCAAGACCTCTTGAGACCGTGACGGTAGGTGCCAAATTGCACTTGGCAACGACACCGACGCCGACGACGACAGCGAAAACGACGACGACGACAACGACGACGACGACGCCAACGACGACGACGACGACGACGGCGACGACGATGATGACGCCGACGACGCCAACGCCGACGACGCCGACGACAACGAGGACGACGCTGACGACGAAGACGACGACGACGACGTCGCCAACGAAGACGACGACGACGACGAGGGAGGAGGGAGGACGACGACGGCGACAACGACGACAACGACGAGGGAGGAGGGAGGACGGCGACGACGCGAACGACGAAGACGGAGGGAGGACGGCGACGCCGACGACGACAACGACGAGGGAGGAGGGAAGACGACGACGACGACGACGGCGACGAAATAGGAGGGAAGACGACGAGACGCCAACGACGGACGACAACGACGACGAGGGAGAGGGAAGGACGACCACGGCGACAACGACGACGGAAACGACGACGCCGACAAGGAGGACAAGGACAACGACGACGAGGAAAGACAGGGGACGACGACGGCGACGACGACGACGAGGGAGGAGGGAGGACGGCGACGACGACGACGACGCAAGAGCGCGCGCGCACGCTTTTGTTGAAAACCCGTGTTGCGAACCCAGGTGTTTTTGGGGGTATTTGTTTGGGACACTCGATTTCGACATCCATCCGAAACCGAAGGCGTTTGCAGGACTTCGACATACGCGCGCGACGACGCGCGCGCGTGCACTTCGTCCCGTTTGTTACAACGGATTCTTGCGACGGCACGCGCGCAAGGGCGTTCGAACGATTTCGACATGCGCGCGCGAAGCCCGTTTGGTAGTATGTTTTGGAAATCTGGGAAAACCAATGGTTTCCTTGAGATGTTGCAAGAGCCCGCGCGAAAGTTTTTCTCAGAAAATCAGAGTTGCGAAACCCTGTGTTTTGGTATGCGTTTTTGGGAAACTCGATGTTGACACCCGTCCGAAGACGAAGGTTGTGTAAGGATTTCGGCATGCGCGCGCGACGACGCGCGCGTGTGCGCACTTCGTCTATGTTTTCCCAACCATCCTGTGATGTTGGGTCCTCGTTTTGAAGAGACGTCGCCCCGCGTTCCGTCCTCCTCCTTCCTCCTCCTCCCCTTCCTCCCCCCTCCTCCCCCTCCCACACCCATTCTGGCACACCCCTCACACGCTTCGTGGCCCCATAGGGAGCTCCACCGAAGGCCCCAGTGGCTGCGCCCGCATGCGGTTCCACCCCCCATTCTGGCACACCCCTCACACGTTTCGTGGCCCCATAGGGAGCTCCACCGAAGGCCCCAGTGGCTGCGCCCGCATGCGGTTCCACCCCCCATTCTGGCACACCCCTCACACGTTTCGTGGCCCCATAGGGAGCTCCACCGAAGGCCCCAGTGGCTGCGCCCGCATGCGGTTCCACCCCCCATTCTGGCACACCCCTCACACGTTTCGTGGCCCCATAGGGAGCTCCACCGAAGGCCCCAGTGGCTGCGCCCGCATGCGGTTCCACCCCCCATTCTGGCACACCCCTCACACGTTTCGTGGCCCCATAGGGAGCTCCACCGAAGGCCCCAGTGGCTGCGCCCGCATGCGGTTCCACCCCCCATTCTGGCACACCCCTCACACGTTTCGTGGCCCCATAGGGAGCTCCACCGAAGGCCCCAGTGGCTGCGCCCGCATGCGGTTCCACCCCCCATTCTGGCACACCCCTCACACGTTTCGTGGCCCCATAGGGAGCTCCACCGAAGGCCCCAGTGGCTGCGCCCGCATGCGGTTCCACCCCCCATTCTGGCACACCCCTCACACGTTTCGTGGCCCCATAGGGAGCTCCACCGAAGGCCCCAGTGGCTGCGCCCGCATGCGGTTCCACCCCCCATTCTGGCACACCCCTCACACGTTTCGTGGCCCCATAGGGAGCTCCACCGAAGGCCCCAGTGGCTGCGCCCGCATGCGGTTCCACCCCCCATTCTGGCACACCCCTCACACGTTTCGTGGCCCCATAGGGAGCTCCACCGAAGGCCCCAGTGGCTGCGCCCGCATGCGGTTCCACCCCCATTCTGGCACACCCCTCACACGTTTCGTGGCCCCATAGGGAGCTCCACCGAAGGCCCCAGTGGCTGCGCCCGCATGCGGTTCCACCCCCCATTCTGGCACACCCCTCACACGTTTCGTGGCCCCATAGGGAGCTCCACCGAAGGCCCCAGTGGCTGCGCCCGCATGCGGTTCCACCCCCCATTCTGGCACACCCCTCACACGTTTCGTGGCCCCATAGGGAGCTCCACCGAAGGCCCCAGTGGCTGCGCCCGCATGCGGTTCCACCCCCCATTTCGGCACACCCCTCACACGCTTCGTGGGTGGCTCCATGGGGAGCTCCACCGAACGCCCCAGTGGCTGCGCTCGCATTCCCCCCCTCATTTCGGCACACCCCTCACACGGTTCGTGGCCCCATAGGGAGCTCCACCGAAGGCCCCAGTGGCTGCGCTCGCATGCGGTTCCACCCCCCTTTTTTCGGCACGCCCTTCACACGTCTCGTGGCCCCATAGGGAGCTCCACCGAACGCCGCAGTGGCTGCGCTCGCATGCGGTTCCACCCCCCATTTCGGCACACCCCTCACACGTTTCGTGGCTCCATAGGGAGCTCCACCGAAGGCCCCAGTGGCTGCGCTGGCATGCGGTTCCACACCCCATTCTGGCACACCCCTCGCACGTTTCGTGGCCCCATAAGGGGCTCCACCAAAGGTCCCAGTGGCACTGCCCGCTTGCGTCCGCCACCACCCAGCACAGCCCTTGTTCCCTGCGCTTCACCCACCCCAGCGCTTTAGCCCTATAGGGAGTTCCACCAAAGGTCCCAGCGGCACCGCCCGCATGCGTCCGCCACCACCCTGCACAGCCCTTGCTCCCTGCCTGTGTTTCACCCACCCAGTACAGCGTTTCGTGGCCCCATAGGGAGCTCCACCGAAGGCCCCAGTGGCACCGCTCGCATGCGTCCGCCACCACGCAGCGCAGCCCTTGCTGACCGCGTCTCACCCACCCAGTACAGCGCTTCGTGGCCCCATAGGGAGCTCCACCGAAGGTCCCAGTGGCACCGCCCGCATGCGTCCGCCACCACCCAGCACAATTGCGGCATTCACAACTGCATATGGTTGGGTCCTTCGCCGGGCTAATTTGCAAGGGATTCTTGAAAACGTATGGTTGTTGATAAACGAGTGAGTGCGCATATGATTTTTGCGAGGGATCCGAGGGGGGGGGGCGATGCCGGTTTGACTGGGATGGTATGAATTCATTGTCAATATGGGCGATGGGGCGGAATCCTATGTAAGTTGCAATACGACAAGGGGGTCTTTAAGTCCGGGGGGGAGGGTGGTAAAACCTATTTTTATAAAATTAGCCTGGCGAAGGACCCAACCATATGCAGTTGTGAATGCCGCAATTGTGCTGGGTGGTGGCGGACGCATGCGGGCGGTGCCACTGGGACCTTCGGTGGAGCGCCCTATGGGGCCACGAAACGCTGTACTGGGTGGGTGAGACGCGGTCAGCAAGGGCTGTGCTGCGTGGTGGCGGACGCATGCGAGCGGTGCCACTGGGGCCTTCGGTGGAGCTCCATATGGGGCCACGAAACGCTGTACTGGGTAGGTGAAACGCAGGCAGTGAGCAAGGGCTGCGCAGGGTGGTGGCGGACGCATGCGGGCGGTGCCGCTGGGACCTTTGGTGGAGCTCCCTATAGGGGTCCGAACCGCTGTTCTGGGTGGGCGAAGCGCAGGGAATAAGGGCTGTGCTGGGTGGTGGCGGACGCAAGCGGGCAGTGCCACTGGGACCTTTGGGGGAGCTCCCTATGGGGCCACGAAGCGTGTGAGGGGTGTGCCAGAATGGGGGGTGGAACCGCATGCGGGCGCAGCCACTGGGGCCTTCGGTGGAGCGAAGCGCAGGGAATAAGGGCTGTGCTGGGTGGTGGCGGACGCAAGCGGGCAGTGCCACTGGGACCTTTGGGGGAGCTCCCTATGGGGCCACGAAGCGTGTGAGGGGTGTGCCAGAATGGGGGGTGGAACCGCATGCGGGCGCAGCCACTGGGGCCTTCGGTGGAGCTCCCTATGGGGCCACGATGCGTGTGAGGGGTGTGCCAGAATGGGGTGTGGAACCGCATGCGGGCGCAGCCACTGGGGCCTTCGGTGGAGCTCCCTATGGGGCCACGAAACGTGTGAGGGGTGTGCCAGAATGAGGGGTGGAACCGCATGCGGGCGCAGCCACTGGGGCCTTCGGTGGAGCTCCCTATGGGTGTCCCCCCCCCCGCCACGAAGCGTGTGAGGGGTGTGCCAGAATGGGGGGTGGAACCGCATGCGGGCGCAGCCACTGGGGCCTTCGGTGGAGCTCCCTATGGGGCCACGATGCGTGTGAGGGGTGTGCCAGAATGGGGTGTGGAACCGCATGCGGGCGCAGCCACTGGGGCCTTCGGTGGAGCTCCCTATGGGGCCACGAAACGTGTGAGGGGTGTGCCAGAATGAGGGGTGGAACCGCATGCGGGCGCAGCCACTGGGGCCTTCGGTGGAGCTCCCTATGGGGCCACGAAACGTGTGAGGGGTGTGCCAGAATGGGGGGTGGAACCGCATGCGGGCGCAGCCACTGGGGCTTTCGGTGGAGCTCCCTATGGGGCCACGAAACGTGTGAGGGGTGTGCCAGAATGGGGGGTGGAACCGCATGCGGGCGCAGCCACTGCGGCGTTCGGTGGAGCTCCCCATGGGGCCACGAGGCGTGTGAGGGGTGTGCCGAAATGGGGGGTGGAACCGCATGCGGGCGCAGCCACTGGGGCCTTCGGTGGAGCTCCCTATGGGGCCACGAAACGTGTGAGGGGTGTGCCAGAATGGGGGGTGGAACCGCATGCGGGAGCAGCCACTGGGGCCTTCGGTGGAAGAAAAAAAGAAACAAAAAAAAATTGAAGGAAGGAAAAAGGAAAAAAGGAAGAAAAAAAAAAAAAAAATGAAGAAAAAAAAAAAATAAAAAAAAAAGAGCAAATAATAAAAAAAAAAAGAAAAAAAAAAGTTGGAAAAAAAAACAGAAACAAATAAAAACAGGTAATAAAAAAAGACAAAAAAAGGAGAAAAGAGAAAAAAAGAAAAATAAAAAAATAAAAAGAAAGATGAGAAGAAGAAAACGCCCCCTCCCTATTGGGCCACGAAGCGTGAGAGGGGTGTGCCAGAACGGGGGGTGGAAACGCATGCGGGCGCAGCCACTGGGGCCTTCGGTGGAGCTCCCTATGGGGCCACGAAACGTGTGAGGGGTGTGCCAGAATGGGGGGTGGAACCGCATGCGGGCGCAGCCACTGGGCCTTCGGTGGAGCTCCCTATGGGGCCACGAACCGTGGTGAGGGGTGTGCCAAATGGGGGGTGCGGAAACCGCATTGCGGGCGCTTCCGCTGGGGCCTTCGTGGAGCTTCCCTTGGGGCCTTGAAGGAAACGTGTGAGGGTGTGCCAGAATGGGGGGTGGAACCGCATGCGAGCGCAGCCACTGGGGCCTTCGGTGGAGCTCCCCATGGGGCCACGAAACGTGTGAGGGGTGTGCCAGAATGGGGGGTGGAACCGCATGCGGGCGCAGCCACTGGGGCCTTCGGTGGAGCTCCCTATGGGGCCACGAAACGTGTGAGGGGTGTGCCAGAATGGGGGGTGGAACCGCATGCGGGCGCAGCCACTGGTGCCTTCGGTGGAGCCCCCTATGGGGCCACGAAACGTGTGAGGGGTGTGCCAGAATGGGGGGTGGAACCGCATGCGGGCGCAGCCACTGGGGCCTTCGGTGGAGCTCCCTATGGGGCCACGAAACGTGTGAGCGGTGTGCCAGAATGGGTGTGGGAGGGGGAGGAGGGGGGAGGAAGGGGAGGAGGAGGAAGGAGGAGGAAGGAGGAACGCGGGGCGACGTCTCTTAAAAACGAGGACCCAACACCACAGGATGGTTGGGAAAAAAAATCGTTTCTGTCCGCAGTGAGTTGTCAGCTCCACTGCTCGCGCAATCATCCCATCCACCCACCTGCAACTTGGTTTGCAAAATCCATGCGTCGGCGATTGCAATGCGTGCTTGGTGTTGGCTGGTGTATATCTGCGGCCGCGCCAGCCAGCGCATGCTCGCGCGCGCAGCGGCCAGCTAATTTGGCGCGACCGACGCGGCCGCCTTGGGCGATTTGGGCGGGCGCGGAATCAGGGCAACGTCGACAACGGTAGACACGATGATGATATTAGCGGTGCTGGCGACGATAATGACAGCGGCGACGGCACGGCCAGTGACGGCGCCGATGCCGAACACGCCGGCGACGATGACGGAGTCCTCGCGTCGGTGGTGCATGCTTTGAACGAAATTCGACGTGCACGCGCGGCCGACGCGCGAGAGTGGCCGCATGGTGCTATTTGACGCGGATCATCCCCACCGCGAGCACGCGCGCAAGGGTGTTCGACTGATTTCGACATGCGGCGCGAGTGGCTCGTTTGGCAGAACTATGAAATGTTGAAAAACGTGTGTGTTTTTCTCTCCGAATTCGCAAGGGCGCGCGCGCGCCGTTTTTGGTTGTAGTTCATGTTTTGTTTTCTTCTCTCCTTTAGAGCTATCAAAAACTAATGTTGGGAAACCATGTGTTTTCTCACATGAATGTTGGACACTTGGTTTTGGAGTCCTTGCGAAGACAACTGTTTTCTGAAGGATTTCGGCACG
Organism: Prorocentrum cordatum; assembly: GCA_963575745.1. NCBI lineage: Eukaryota > Dinophyceae > Prorocentrales > Prorocentraceae > Prorocentrum > Prorocentrum cordatum. Next base: position 604,941 of record CAUYUJ010021726.1, on the reverse strand, counting down.
CGCGCGCGACTTTCGCCCCATGCTTTTGCAGAGGATTCTCGCGACAGCACGCGCGAGGGGGCGTTCGAACAATTCAACACGCGCGCGCGAAGCCCGTTGGGTAGCATGTTCTGGACTTGCTTTATAACAAACATGGTGTTCTTAAGAATTCGCAAGTGCGCGCGCGCAAGTTTTTTGGGGAAATTAATGTTGCGAAACCATGTTTGCCTTCTTTTGTTGGTGGGACACTCGATTTTGAATTCCTTACGAAACCAATAGTTTTGAACGATTTTGGCACGCGCGCGCGACGACGCGCGCGTGCGCACGTTGTCCCATTTGTTGCAAGGGATGCTTGGAAACTGATGATTTGTGATAAACGAATGCGCGCGCGTAGTACTTTGTACAACATATGCGGGGGGTGTCGATACCAGCCTGCCTGGGATGTTACGATGGGGTAGAATTATATGTGAATTGCAATACGGATGAAGGGAACCGATAATCCTGGGGGGAGCATAATCTAGCTATTTTGTTTAAAAAAATGAAAATGGACATCGACCGTCCTGCAGTCGTGAACGCCGCTGCTCGCGCAAATCCGCCGAGCCTGCTGGGGTGTGTGAGGGGCTTGTCTGTTCGAGTCGTCGTCTCCGTCAGCCGTCGTCTCTATCGATCCTTTTCCCTGCACCCTCCTCTCCATGAGGGTCCAATCGCCAAACGATCGGTCCAAAAAGTCTTCTCGCCCTCCAGACTGCCCATGAGGCCTCCAGGACGCCCCAAGAAGCCTCCAAGAGCACTCCCGGGAAGGCTCCAAGGGACCATGCTTTCTGCTTGTTTTACCACTACACCAGAGCAAAACCCCCATCATTGGATGGGCCCGGAACCAATAACCAGGAACCTGGGAACCCGGAGCCAGGAACCTGGGAACCCAGCCGGCTACCAAGATCGGCGGGAAACTTTCGCCAAATCTTTCAATATCCGCTAGGACCCCGTCAGTGCAAGCACTGATTGGGGAATGTTTAAGCGTTTTCGTTTTTTCCCAGAAAACCGTAAGACAACCCAAAATACCTCCAAGACGGCCCAAGAGGCCCCGAAAACGGCTCCAAGAGCGTGCCCTGACAGGGGACCTGGACTAACATTTCGAGCCCTCGGCCCCGAGAGGCCCCCAGGAGGCCCCAAAATGTTCACAAGAGGCCACAAGAGGCCCACAGGAGATCCCCAGGAAACCCGAAGAGGCCCCCAAGAGGCTCCCCAAAAAAACCCAAATTGGCTCCCAAGAGGCTCCAAAATTCCTCCCCAGAGCCCCCAGACAACCGTCCGAGGAGACCCCAAGAAGCATCCTTGAGCACCCTTGCCCACGTCAGCGTTGTCGTCTTCGCCGCCGCCGCCGTTGTCGTCGTCGTCGTTCCTTTAGAATCGGCGGCGCCGGCCGCAAGGCCTTCGCAATATCCCAGCCTCCCAACCGCAAACAGTTTGACAAAATCCATTCGGGCACGATTGCGGATCGCGATTGGTGCTTGCTAGCGGGCCTCTACGGCCGAGCTGGCGCGCGCACGCTTGCACGCAGATCGACAAACTGGTTTGGCGCAAATGATGAGGCCGCAGTGGCGCTTACTGATGGGAACCACCCAACGCATCTCAAAGGCCGCGCCGGCGCGCGGACACTTCAGCGCAGGTCGATGTTTCGGGCGGGCGCGATATCATAGTGACGTCGACAACGGCGGCAGCGATGGTGACGAGACGACGGTAAAGCCAATGACGGCGCAGATGCTGGCGACGACGATGGCGATGTGCATAAACCGGTGATGGAAACGATTGCGATGATGCTGATGATGACGATAGTGATGACGTTGAGGATGGTGATGATGTTGATGGCGACAGTGGCGGAATTTGCCGACGACGGCTCCGGCGGCGATGCGACGGCTCTCACCAAGGATGATGAGGAACTGCGCGCGCAGAAGTTCTTTAAATCTGACAAGCGCTTTGTCAAACAACATGTTCTAAGTGCTGGACACTTGTATCTTGAAGCGCGTGGAGACGCAATGGTCTTGGACGGGTCTCGACACGCGCGACTGGCCGCGAGCGCATGTGACCAGAATGGCGCTACCTGGTATGGACTCGTGCATCGAGCGCATGCTAAATCAAGCGGGCGTACCGCGCGTTGCAATGGGGATGCGGATCTGGACGAGATGCGAAAAACGAATGTGCGATAATGATGATGACGGTGCCGATGCTCGTTGGGCTGGGGTGGTTTGTATTCATATGAAAACGCACGAAATCGGGGTGGTGGTGGGGTCGATTCATCTTGACGGAATAAAGCAATACAATATATGTGGCATTGTGAAGTGGAAGATCTGCGGCGCAAGCTATGGTGCACACAGTGTGATGTGAGATTAAGTATGTCGCGGAAGCTGTGTGGTGAAACGTTGTACTGAGCAGAAACATGGGGGGCGCGCGGGAAAACACAAATTGTTCCTCTGCTCGGGCGAATCACGGGGGGGGCGCCCGCCAAATTGAAACACACGGCGGTTCGCCGGTGATTAGCGCCGACGCACGGCCGACTGCTGGAGAACGACAGGCGCGACGCAAGCGGCGCCGCTGCAGCGGAGGGGGACAGCAGCGCCTCAGATACAGCAGGGCGGTTGGGCCAACATGGCCACACACAGGGAAGATGGCGACGACGACGAACTGCGGATGCCCCATGAAGGGGGGAGGGTGCTGCGTGCGTAGACCCGCTGTAATCAACGATGACGGACGACGACGACGACGACGAAAACGACGACGACGACGACGACGACGACGGACGACGACGACAACGACGACGACGACGACGACGACGACGACGACGGACGACGACGACGACGACGACGGAGCGGCGACGACGACGACGACGACGACGACTGTGGCACGGCAGAAATCAGCCAGAGAGGGGGGAACACTTCGCATCGGATGTATACGACCCCCAGAACAAAACAGAACAAATCCACTCCGATACGAAGGACAACCTTTTTGAGGCTGCTGTGCAGGGTGGTACACGATCCCCTCGACGGCGCCCGCGACGACCCCCTCGCGCGCGCGATGAAGAAAATGTTTCGAGCCCCACGGGGTCTATTCATTAGCCCCGGCGGGGGGGCCCATCTGATAATTACAACCTGACATTTAGCTCAGCGCCCCGGGTGCCCACGAGCGTGCGCGAAGTGGCACGGGCGGCATTGTGGCGCCATCTCGGCTGACACACTCAGCGCACGGGGCACCCACGAGCGCCCACGAGGCGACACGGGCGGCAACGTGGCGCAACCTCGGCGGACCTACCCATCGCACGGGGCGCCCACGAGAACCCACGATGCGCCACTGGCGGCAACCTCAGCGCTACCTACCCAGCGCACGGGGCGCCAAAGAGCGCCCACGAGGCGGCAACGTGTAACGTGCTCGACGGACCCGTCCAAGCACTTCAGAAACATACAGCAACCAATTCCTCAGTGCAAACACCGCTTGGGAAACAATCAGGAAATCTCCTCAAACGTGGCGATCTGCTCTGCGACGCGGGCCCAGGAGCTCTTAGAGTCCTCCCAAATTCGGTGCCAGTAGATGGGGTCGAAGGATTGCGCCGCGTCGCCGATGCATCGGCGATCCATCGGTGATGCTTCGGCGACGACAGCGATGCATCGGCGACGACAGCGATGCATCGGCGACGCCAGCGTTGAGAAAAGCAGACTCCACATCGAGCTGCATCGGCAATGCATTGGCGATACGGCGCGATCCTCCGACCCCATCTACACCGACACCATCTGGGAGGCCCAGAGGACAATTGCTTCTTCGAGTGTTTTTTTTTGATGGCCCCGGGGCCCGGCAAGCGGCGCGCAGAGGTCGGGGCGGGATCCCCCGCGACAGCCTGCCGGGAGGTCCTGGCCCCCGGGCTCGAGGGACCCCTCCCGGGGCGCGTTCTGGTCAGGATTGGGGCGGATCCAGCCGTGCCGACGAGGCCCCCACCCCGACGTCCCGAGGAGGAGGAGGAGGAGGAGGAGGAGGAGGAGGAGGAGAAGGAGCAGGAGGAGCAGGAGGAGCGATGACGATGCCTCCTCGTCCCTCCTCCTCCTCCTCCTCCTCCTCCTTCTCCTCCTCCTCCGTCTCGTACCGCTCTCTGGTCGGAGGTTGCCACTCGTGATCCCTGCGCAAGGTGGCCCCACCTTTCGCGCCCCTCTGGGGAACCTGGGGTCCGCTGGGCGCCATATGGGCCTCCCTGAGAAAACTGGGGCTTCCATGAGCCAAGATCACCCAGGGTCCTGGTGGAAACGGGTCCTGGACCCGGCGGGATTCTCTGTGACCAGCTCTGTACCCTGCGTCGTTCCATGGTCCTGCCGCCAGGCGAGTGCCCCGGGGACCCCCCACAGGAGAAACATATCCAAGACCCCCTTTCCTCCAGGATCCCCCCTTCTTCACAATATCAGTCAGCATCGAATTGGCAGATCGGATCGAATCAAAATGTGCATCGGATCGGGCTGCATGTGCACGCAGTCGAAATCGGAGCGGCTCGGCTACGTCAAGATGCACAGCAGCGCCATGCGAGCATCGGGGCGTATCAATGCCGAAATCGAATCGGATCGGGCTGGATTGATCAGATCGACATGGACCCTGTCATGGCGATCGCCTCTGACAGCGCCCGACCTGACGGGTCCTGGCCCAGAAGAGATGTCGCCGTCCCTGCCGTGCGGGTCGCATGACGACGATCGCGACGACTTCCACGACGAGCCGCCCCGTGACGAGCCGCCCCGCGACGAGCGCGACAGCTCCGCGGTGCCCGAGGAGCTGGCCTCCGGCGGCGAGGGGGGGCAAGGGAGAGGTGTCTTTGGATGTTTAGAGCTGCTGGATGGTATTCGATGGATCTGGGCACTCTTCAAATTTGCCAGATGATTCCAGGAAGGGGAGTAGAGGAGGAGGCAGAGGAGGAGCAGGACGCAACAGGAGCAGCAGCATGAAGAGAAGCGCACTCCGATCACGACGCCGCCCTCGACCCACGGGCGGGCGGCGCGCGTCAGCGGCGAGCGGCAGACGATGAAGAAGCCGCCGAATGCGAGGAAGAAGAGGATGCAGGGGGGCGGCGACAAAGGTAACGGCAACAAGGACGAGGAGAAAAGCTCTGGGGGGTCCAATGTGCTCCAGGGGGCTCTCCTCCACCTCCCCTCTTCGTCCTCCACCTCCTCCACCTCCTCTTCCTCCTCATTCACCTCCTCCTCCTCCTCCTCCTCCTCCTCCTCCTCCTCCTCCTCCTCCTATTCCTCCTCCCTTCTTTCCCCTCCCCTCCCCCTCCCCCTCCCCCTCCTCCTCCTCCTCTCCTGCTCCACCTCCTCTTCACTCCTCCTCCTCTCCCTCCTCCTCCTCCTCCTCTCATCATCATCATCATCATCATCATCATCATCATCATCATCATCATCATCATCATCATCATCATCATCATCATCATCTCATCCATCATCATCATCATCATCATCATCATCATCATCATCATCATCATCATCATCATCATCATCATCATCATCATCATCATCATCATCATCATCATCATCATCCATCATCATCATCATCAGCATCATCATCATCATCATCATCACACATCATCATCATCATCATCATCATCATCATCATCATCATCATCATCATCATCATCATCATCATCATCATCATCATCATTATCGATCATCATCATCATCATCATCATCATCATCATCATCATCATTTTCCTCCTCCTCCCTCCTCCCCTCTCCTCCTCTCCCTCCTCCATCTCAATCTCCTGCTCCTCCTCCTCCTCCCTCCTCCCTCTTCCTCCTCCTCCTCATCCTCCAACCTCCTCCTCCACTCCTCCTCCTCCTCTCCCTCCTCCTCCTCCTCCTCCTCCTCCTCCTCCCCCCCCGGTCTCTCTCCTTTCTCAGTCCTCTTGCTCCTCCTCCTCCACCTCCTCCTCCTCGTCCTCCTCCTTCTCAATGTTACTGCTCCTCCTCATTCACCACCTCCTCCTCCTCCTCCTCCTCCCTCCTCCTCTTCCTCCTCCTCCTCCTGCTCCTCCACCACCTCCTCCTCCTCCTCCTCCTCCGCTCTTCCTCCTCCTCCTCCTCTCTCCTCCTCCTCCTCCTCCTCCTCCTCCTCCCTCCTCCCACACCTCCCCCTCCTGCTCCTCCTCCTCCTCCGTCTCCGCCTCCTCCTCTTCCTCCTTTCCAGGTTCCTTACAACAAACTTCTCCGTGTCGCGCCCCGAGACCATTTCTTAGGGCGGGCCGGGCGTTTCGCCTGAGACTTCCTCATCAATGATGACCCTGACGCTTAAACATTGGCATCGGTTGCATAGCTGGAGGGCGGGCCGTTTTCAACATGTGGCTCTCGCCTTAGCGCCGCGCGCATTCGTTTTTGAACTGTTGCAAGAGTTTTGCGGATTGAAGGCGGTTCCGGTCCAACATGTGGTTGTCGCCATAGAGCCGCGCACATTCGTCTTCAACAGTTGCATACAGTTGCAACAGTTTTACGGATCGAGGGCGGGCCGTTATCAAAATGTAACTGTCGCTTAAGCGCTGCGTGTATTCGCTCTCTATTTAAATGTCAGGATTGCACGAATTCAAGTCGGCTCCTTTTCAAAATGTCGTTGTCGCCTTAGCGCCGCGCGCATTGGTTCCAGAAGAGTGCAAGAGTTGCACGGATTGAGGGCGGTTCCTTTTCGAAATGTGGCTGTCGCCCTTGCGCAGCGCACCTTCCTGGAGAAACTGCGCAAGAGTTGCACGGATTCCCATGACCAGCGTACCAGAAGTTGTGTTTTGGAAGTTGGAAGGATTCAGGATTATGAGGGTGCAGCACTTACGTTGGTTCGCGGCGTTGGAGTCCCAGGAATGGCGTTCTGGCGCGATTCAGGACCTTCCATACGCAACAATCAGGTTGATCCGTGGCGTTGGAATCCCGAGAACAATGTTTTGGCATGCTTCCGGGTATTCAAACGGATGTCTTCCAACGAGGCAGTTCCCTCAGTGGAGGTGAACCGTTGTAGGGGCTCATGACGAGGGAGCTCGGAGGGGGGGGTTATTCCAACATCGTTGCTGACTCTTGGCTTTACACTGGTCTTCCTCTTCCTCCTCCTCCTCCTCCTCCTCCTCCTAAGGCGCCTCCTGGGGAAGAGGCGGAGGGAAGTGAATGGGGGCTCCCATGAATCCCCACGACCCTCCGGGTGTCGACTCTGCGCCAAGCCACCTGGATGGCAGAGAGCCCCTTGCGGGGGCGGGGGGCGGGATCGGGCACGAACCTCGCGGAATGGGCACTCTGGACACCCCGCACAGAAAGGCACCCGTGCCGCTACTCCACAGACCTCTCGGCGGGTGCGTTCTGACAATGCCAATACTCTCGAAGCGAATCCAGCCGTGGTGAAGAGGGATGGGTACCGATATCTCGGCGACTAGCCCAGGGGGGAAGTGAGAAGGCGCGGGGCTTCTCAGAAGGCTCGGAAGTCCCCTGGCCTTCTCACTTCTGAGAAGTACTCTAAACTTTCCCTGGAGACACAGAAAACTTCTCACCAGGCGCGAGGGCTTCTGAGAAGTCCCGCCGCCGTCTGAGAAGACCTTCTCCTTCTCATTTCCCCCCCTCGTTCGCCGCAGAGGATCGGTACCTGTTCCTCCTCTGCTAACCGACCACCTCCACCTCGACCTCGCTCTCTCGAGCGCCCAGCGAAGCTCGGCCTCTGGGGGTGGTGTGGGGGAGCCGGCGCCCTGGCTTCCCCCTCCACCAGCCCTGGGCCTCCAAGAGCAAAGGTGGCAGGGGGGACCATCACATGCTGTGATGGGAAGGCAAAGATCTGGCCGACCTGATCCTCACCCAAGACCTTCCTTGAGCTGGGCGGCGGGGGTCGTGTAACTAGAGCCGACGGGAATTTCAATTTGGGACTATGGCTGTGGCTCGCCCACCCCCCTGGCGAACCTCCTTCCGATTGCCTCCGCGACTCGTCTCTCGAGCGGTCCCGTCGTCCTTCCCGCCTGGCCTCCTGTTGGCATGAGGGGAGCGGGTCCAACGGGCAGCGGTCCTGACCCCCGTGTATAGCGTTTCGTTCCGAGTCGTCCTTTGACGACCCCGTGGCCTGGGAACGGCCCTGAACGCCAAAAGACACGGTCCAAAGTTCAGAGAACGACGCCCACCTGCGGATGACGGTGCCCACGAGATACACCAGGCAGACCCTGAGAAATGCGAGGGCCAACCTGCCACGGGCGATCCCGCACAGGAGACCTTGGCTTGCGCAGCCCTGGCGGCAAGTACGTGAAGTGCAGTACGGTGGCTCAAAACTGAAGCGTGAAAGTGCAGTACGCTGTAAATGTACAGCACGGCGGCTCAAGACCGCTATGCACAATGCGTTCAAACCTCCGACGTCGAGGTTGATCAAAACGTAGACCCCGAGCTTTCACGCCTTGAGCGCGAACGTCTCAAGACCATCCCTCCCGATTGGGCGGGTTGGGGCGTCAAATCGCTACAGAGCTCGACACGCCATGGCCACCAGCAACAGACCCAGGCGAGGGAATATGTGGGGAGGAGGGGCGGAGAGGGGACGCGAATACGAAGGTGGGAGAGGAGGGAAAGGATGAGGATGGTGGAAACTTCTTGTGGTTTCTTGGAGGTCTAGGGGGTCCGAAAAGACTCGGAGGGAGGATGAGCGAGGATGGGTGATGAGGAAGGTAACGACGAGGAGGATGTTTTTGACCTCTACGGATCCACCGCATAGTGCAACCAGCTGGCAGGGCGGGACCTACAAGCTGTGGGAAAGAGGCAAACAACTGTGCCGAAGTTAGGCACCGTCGCCTGAGACCTCTACCCGTCAGTGCCAAAGAGACAGCTCAGGGCCGAGGCCACGCGCAAGTGCCCAAGCACAACGTGCACCTGCCACAACATCTCTAAGAGAGGGGGCAGGCACACGTGACCAAGGGGACCCCGAGCTGCAAGCGCAAAAAGAGGCCAGCTGCAGGGAGACTGCAACTGGACACTATCTCGAGCCGACTGCCCTCGACTGTGCAAGAGGGACAACAGGCGAGACAGCGCCCTCCCACAAGGGCCACGATGGCACCGAGACGAGGAGGGCATAGGCCGTGGGACGCGCACCGCACACACGCACGAGAAGCGCACCCCACGCCAAAAGAGAAGATGTTGGGGCCCTGAACCTACGCTCAAAGCCACAGCAACATCCGCCGAGCCACGGTCAGGATGGAGTCATCCCCGTGCTCGGACCCAGAAGAGGTGCACCCAATATGTGCGCGCTCCTTCCCCCAGAGATGGGGCGCCTGACGCACGTGCACGACTACGCCAAAGAGAGAGAGAGAGAGAGAGAAAGAGAGAAACCTGGCAGAGAAAGCTCGACCACCCACAATAGGACGACGAGCCCACAGCCCCTGGTGCAGCCAGCGCCAGGACGACCGACGGACTCGCCCCAGATGTGGGGTAACGCACGGATGCCTGCCAAAAGGGTCAGCCGCATCGGGCCGTGCAGAAGAGAGAGATGGCGCACCCTCGCAAAAGGGAAAAATCGACCACCCACAAAAGGACGACGAGCCCGAAGTCCCAGGTGCAGCCAACGCCAGGACGACAAACGGACTCGCCCCAGATGTGGGGTTAAGCACGGATGCCTGCCAAAGGGGTCAGTCGCACCGGGCCGTGCAACAAAACGAAGACGAAAAGGCGGCCCTGCGCCACAGAGAATCAATCCGAGCTGTCCGACTCGTCCTGGCGGCGTCTCGCCAGGAAGGAAGGCGTGAGAAGTGGTCCCTGAGAAGGAGGCTGCGGAGCCGCATCCTCTTCGGCCACTCGCCTACTCCGCGCGCATATGGGACCCTCTCGATGGGAGGAGCTAGCTGCAGCAGACAGATCGTCCTTGCCATCGCAAGGACGTTGCACGCACTCCTCCTCCCCCCCGTCAGACACACCCACCGAGTCCCCACCCACTCCAGACGGTCTGTCGAC